>CAUZXS010000022.1:0-27500 GCA_963585895.1 Sepioteuthis lessoniana | reverse complement strand
CATTTGAAAGAGAGAAACAATTGATTATTATCAGTTAGAATTTAGAGAAAGAGAGGGGGAGAAAGAAAGAGAGAGAGAGAGAAACAGAACGAGAGAGAGAAAGAAAAAACAGAGAGAGAAGGAAAGAGAGAGAAAAAGAAACAAAAAGAGAAAGAGAAAGAGAAAGAGAGAAAGGAAGAGAGTGAGAATGAGAAAGAGAGAGAGAGAGAGAGAGAGAGAAAATGAGTGAGAGAGAGAAAGAAAGAGAAACAGAGAAGCAGAGCAACAGAGAGAAAGAAAAACAGAGAGAGAAAGAAAGAGAGAGAAAAAGAAAAAGAGAGAGAAATAGAAAGAGAGAAAAAAAGAGAGAGAATGAGAAAGAGAGAGAGAGAGAAAATGAGAGAGAGAGAGAAAATTAGAGAGAGAGAGACAGAGTGAGAGATAGAAAGTAAGAGAGAGAGAGAAGGAAAGAGAGAGAAAAAGAAAAAGAGAGAGAAATAGAAAGAGAGAAAAAAGAGAGAGAGAATGAGAAAGAGAGAGAGAGAAAATGAGAGAGGGAGAGAAAATTAGAGAGAGAGACAGAGTGAGAGAAAGAAAGTAAGAGAGAGAGAGAAACAGAGCTAGAGAGAGAAAGTAAAATAGAGAGAGAGAAGGAAAGAGAGAGAAAAAGAAAGAGAAAGAGAAAGAGAAAAAAGAAAGAGAGAGAATGAGAAAGAAAGAGAGAGAGAAAATTAGAGAGGGAGAGAGAGAGAAAAAGAGGAACAGAGAGAAACAGAGCAAGAGAGAGAAAGAAAAACAGAGAGAGAAGGAAAGAGTGAGAAAAAGAAACAGAGAGAGAAAGAGAATGAGAGAAAGAAAGAGAGAATGAGAAAGAGAGAGAGAGAATAAGAGAGAGAGAGAGTATAAGAGAGAGAGAGAGAGAGAGAGAGAGAGAGAGAGTTTTTGTGTCTGTGTCAACGTTTCTACTCGCACGATAATTTTTAAATGCCAGTCTTTTAAGTTACCCGAATTTTTCCTCCTTCAATTGAGCTAAAGTTATAACTGTGCGAGTAAATCAACTTAAAACTCTGAGTTTAATATTTAAGCGATTTTTCCATTCCAGTAAATGGTACTTCTATGCCTGAAAAAAAAAGAAAAAGAAACATTAAAGATAAAATTTCAAGCTGTTTTTACACATGCTGTTAAAATTTGATATCATTTGGATGAGAATAGGTCAAGTTATTTGATTACATATCGATTTTTCTTAAACTCTGTAGATTTCAATTGATACCAATACTTCATATTTGTCCCACCTTCCGGGTGTTTAATAGATTTTTCATCTTTCTTTTTGATATCTGGTTTTCAGTACTGTATAGTTTTTAAATTAGTTGTGCTTCTAATAATTGATTCAATACACACACACACACACACACACACACACACACACACACACACACACACACAGACATATATATATATATATATATATATATATATATATATATATATATATATATATAGAACATGTTTGTTTTAGGTTCAAAGAAAGAATAAAAATATTTTTTTAAATAGGTAGGTCGACGAAGAGATTTGTATATCTTTTTAAATTCATTTATTTTGTTTTTCCTGATTTACCAAATCTTGGGGCAAATCATCATATGAAAGTCTATATCAAAATGACCCATTTTCCCAATGATAGAAAATTAAGAACAGATATAGATAGATAGATAGATAGATAGATAGATAGATAGATAGATAGATAGAATTTGAGTACTAAAATCTATTCCGCTCAGGAAAGAAAGTGGAGACAAAAGGCGACTAATATCATCGAATAAAGTCGATATTCACTTGAGATTTACATAGGTCATAAAATGGTCAGTCACGATGCAAGTGCTTATAAATTGGACTTTTTCTACGTCAGTGGTATTGATGTCAAATTACAATTCAGGCTTAAATTATTGCGGTTATGTGTTCTGGCTTTAATCCAATATAAATATTATAGAATCAAGTGTCAAATAAGGGATTACGATTATCCTCTGTAAAAAGAAAAAAAAAATCTTCCAATTATACAAACAAGATCAACGCTAACAAAGATGTCAACATTTGGATTATAAAGACACAAAAGATTAAGAAATTCCTTCAATTTATTTCATTTTTCTGAATAAGGTTTATAAAACAATAATTTCTATCAATTAAAAATTTACCACGAACACTTAAAAGTTTTATAATAAAAGATAAATCCGCATAACAGTAAAGAGATTTATAAATATATTGTGTATAAATTTCAAAAAAATCCAGGCAGTTTGTTGAATAAATAGTTTTATGAAGAGAATGACACTTGAATCCTTATCAGTTTCCATATTTTTATTGATTTGTTAAATCTAAGCAACAAGAATAAGCAATATTTTCCACCATCCTCAAGCTTGAAGAACAATCTATAAACTCTCTTAGTATGATTGGTTGGTTGTGTTTTACGGCATATCAACTTTTATCGGTTATTTAATGTCAAATCCCGTTTATACACACATGGTGCCTTCAATAGGTTTCCTGACTTTTTTGTACAGGCATTTAGGTATTGTCGTAGACTCTTGAAAATTCAGTATGTTATTGCTATACATCTTATGAGATAACTGACTAATTTTTATGATTTCAGGTTCAAATGAACAGCTACAGCAGGAATTGGAATACATCCTACTAAATCCTAGTGAATTTCAAAAATGCTGTTGAATTTCAAAAATGCAATGTAGACTTTAGAAGAACAATATGCATTTAAAGTCTGTTTTAAACTTGGAAAAAATGCCATGCGATGAAAGTTAGATCTACTGCTATGACCCAGAGAGCAAGAAAAAGAGTTCCCAGTGGAAGCATGCTAGCTCTCTCAGACGCAAGAAGGCCAGACAGAGCAAATCCACCCACAAACTCTTGAGGATCCCTATTTTTGACAGTACTGGCATGATCTACATGCACTGGGTTCCCACTGGATATACATTCAACAAGTTGAGGTTTTACGGGAGTTCAGGAAGAGATTCCTTGGGAAGAGGCCAGCACTGTTCAAATCGGGTCAGTGGCATTTCCACCAGGACAATGCACCAGTCCACAAATCCATCCTTGTCACATACTATTTGACCAAGATGGGCATCAAGACAGTTCCTCAGCATCCCTATAGTCCAGACCTTGCTCCCTGAGACTTTTGGTTATTCCCTAAGCTCACAGGCTGTCGTTATAAGACAATTCAGGAGATGAAAGAGGCTGTGAGGAAGGTCATTGACACGCTAATACAAGAGGACTTCCATGGGGCCTTCCAAAAATTGTAGGAACGGTGCAACTAGTGGATCGTAGCCGGAGGAGATTACTTCGAAGGGGACTAGAGTTTCATCTGTGTACTATCAATAAAAGTTCCCATACGAAAAACGTCTGGAAACTTATTTAATGAGCCTCGTATATTAGATATATATTCTAATCAAATGAGCCAGAGTCGATGTTTTGCACAGAACTATTGCTATCTAACATTAATAATTCAATTCTACATGATTCATTTGCCCACAGTTAAATGATTCCAAGTATTGCAATGTAATATTAATAATAATGTTGTATAGCCACATACAACTACACATATACATATCTATAATACAAATATATATATATATATATATATATATATATATAAGCGGAAAAATAGTCCACAATAATATACGAACTTCAATGAACGAACGAACCCGCTTCTTTATAAAAGTATACCCCTCACACTTTATTCTTAAAAGGGTTGATGTTTCTTGTGTGTGAGAGGTGAGTTGGAGATGGAGACAGACTGCTACATATTGACCCTAAGTACTTCTCGCGACCATAGCAGCACTTCTTCCTCATCTTGGCGGGGCTGCTCAACCGTGGGTCGCTGAGGGTCCAAGCCCTCTGTCTGGTACTGTTTCTCACTCCGCGGGCATCCTATCTCCAACTGCGACTGGAACTGAATTGACTCAAGCCGTCTATGGTACCTTGTTATATTATTGTCTGACATCCACCTGCTTCCTGTGGGAGTACACATCTTCCCCGAATTCAACCATGTCCACAGGTGAAAGTGATATTCTGATATCTTCGACCGAATGCACCTGTTTTGCTGTTACACAGGTAATTGACGGCTCGGTCGAGGGTCAATGTGTAACAATAATATTTAACAGTCATTTACTTGCACACAGGTAATATTTTCAAGTATAGAAATGATTAAATATTTATATGTCCTATAGATATTTATATGTCCTATAGATATTTATATGTCCTATAGATGACCACCCTAGATCAAAATGGACCTGGGAATAATGGCAATAAAAGGTTACACACATTCCCCAAATCTCCTCAACTGGAACCTCACTCACAAAGGCGATTTAGTGTCATATCTAGAACTCTCATTTGTAGTAGATTTTACCCCTGTGCAGAAATGCCGTCGGCGTATTTTACATCCTCAACCAACAGGGCTACTCTCTTTGTAATATTTCACTGTTTAATGCAAATTAGAGGAAGAGTGTTCTCCAATGGTCCGGGAAACCGGGGTTCAATCCCAGGTCGCGTCATACCAAAGACTTTAAAAATGGTACTTTATACCTCTTAGCTTAACACTCAGCAATATAAGGTACGTATCAAGGGTATCGTGGTTAGAGCCACGGACTGCGGAATCGTAGAAAGCGGGTTCGTACTCCAGTCATCCTATTACGTTCATTTTCGGGCGAATAGTCTTGGCAAAGGCATGAACCCCCTTAACCTCCCATAGGTTAAATAGTACCACTACTGTGCTTCCATATGGCTTTGGCATTAAATAACCTACATAGGTTGATATACCATTAAACAAAGAAACTAAAACAAACCCTTTAACTGTGTGCAAACAAATAATTTATAATAAATATAATTATTTTATTTAACCATGTCTAAAATAGAGCGCAAGTTGAAAAATGTTTTTACCAATCATGTCAAAAGAGGATTTGGCATTAAATAACATACAAGTTTTAATATGTTATAAACCTCAACGAAACCAAACCAATCAAGTTACCAGATTTTATTCTTTATTCTAATTGCTGTTCAAGAGCCATATATGACTCTCAAACGTATCAAAGGAAACAGAGAGAACGTTCTTCATCGGATGCTGAGACATAGTCTCGACCGATTAATGAACAGAGATGGAAAAAAGAAAGGCACACCTAAACTGTTCAAGAAGGTGACCTCGTGGCGTACTGTGTAATGTGCTGGACTGTGACATCGTAGTAAACGAGTTCGAACTTCAGTTCACCTATTAGGTTTAGATTCACTTTAATATTCTTGGGAAAGGCATGAACATTCTTATCCCTCCAGCTATAGGTAAATAAACCATGAAGGTAGATATTTCGTTAAATAAAAAAAAATACAATTACCTTTTCAAAAAAACTAAAACCAACAGCTCTCGTCTTTGTCTTTCTAAGAACAAAGACATAAATGTTGAAGAAGGTTTCTTTGATTTTTATTTGACCAAAAAGCCTGAAAAGTAAACGCCCAAAGGGAGACAGTTAATTATTGTCTAACTACAAGTGTCTCATAATGATTATGAACTAGACAACCAGTGGAGGTTATTGTAAAATTAGTAATGAAATAAAATAAATAAAAACTAGATATCAAGCATAACTCAGCAGATGAAACTTAACCCAACACATTTAAATACCCCTTAATTGAAATCAGAAAACTTGAATAATCTAATTTGACATATGTATATAACAAATCCCTGAAAAGCAGCAAGTGACGCGAGGGCAATTTTTTAACCAGAAGTTATCAGGTTTGAATAAAGAATTTTCTTTCTCCTAGTCCGGTTGCCATACCAAAGTTAAAGAGCCAGTCTGCTCTGCTGGTTGTCCATTGCTAGAATAAGGTAAGTTACATGCATACCTTTTCCAATGTTATCTGAAATGCAAACAGTCTCATCAAGGAATTGATCTCGAGACGCTGTGTCTATTTCCTTTGATAATAACCATAACACTACGAACGTCTCACACATTATTTATTTTGATATGCATAATTATTTATTTTGATATACATAATCTTTCTTTTAATTCAAGCCAGTTGCTTTCTTTTTTGTAGAGCTTGAACTTAAAAATAATCTTGTAAAAGTTTAATGAAAAAAAACTTTTTTAATATATTTTAAAACCTAATTTTAGTATACTGAAGAATTTAATGAAAATAAAATGAAATATATGAAGTAGGGTAATATTCATATAGCTATGCGTAAATCGTAGCGAAAACTGAGTTCTTTAGAAGTTTCAAAAGGAGACCCGTCTGAGAGAAGGAAAACTTTGAATTCAAATCAACTTTAATAAACTAGTGGCGAATAGAGTAACTACATCTAAAGTTATACAACTACTCACGGTTCTGCTACCTTTATCAATCCATTTTTGAAGCATGCCTAACTGGAAGCTGAAACATTTGTTTGAAGCGGAAGAGTGAGTTAAATGAGACCAAATAGCTTCACTCACCCTGCAGTGCCAAGTGCGTAATGTGTGATGTGTGGCGCACCCTCTGCATCATAGCAGATAAAGCGATCCAAAAAAAGATTATTCCATCAAGGATGATATAGCTTCGAAAAAAAAATGCCCATTAGAAAATACATAAATAGATACATAAATAAATTGCTCCAGTTACATAATTTTGAATCAATATCATTATCAATATATATCAATATCAATTATCATTTATCAATTATCAATTTTCAATATATATCAATATCATTATAAATATCAATTATCAATAACAATATATATCAATATCATTATCAATATCATAATTTTGAATCAATTATTCTACTTCAGATTATTTGATATATTATTAACTTCCTTGAATGAAATATTAATTATATTAGTAATTTGTCAAACTGCAACAATATTCTGGCTCAACGCAATGCCTAACCAGGTCCTGGGTGTATGAACCCAACGGTTCAACGGCCAGGATCGAATTGTTTGATAGGGGAATTACTGCTGCTCATCTCTAAGGGTGGCTGCAGTAGATTAGAATAAAGACAGTCGACGAAAGATTACCATGACTCACACCCAAACCATACGTCCAAACCGCATCGAAACTCTGTCTTAGTTCACGAACACAAATGTTTATTTGATCCTACACTTTTTAAGTTGCCTCTGGAAGAAAAAGGGTGTGAAAGCTGAGTCGACCGCATTAACTGGATAAAGAGAACAAAATATCATGAGGAGAGAGAGAGAGAGAGAGAGAGAGAGAGCAGACACAGATTTTGAATTTTCTTCCAGTGTTTTCTTGTAGTTCGTCTTCACGGGTGGGAAACCTTTTTGAAGACCAGCTCAAAATGAGGGGTGATATTTTCGTCTCTCTTGACATTTTCATGGCTGGTGTTCAACTCATGTGTTTTCTTCTTTGTGTCCAGCTGCTGAATCGCTTTCAAACCAATGTCGTCGCCATACTTCCTCCTGTTGTGTAAGAGAGGAACATCCGTTTCCGCTGGTTCCATATCAGAAAAGAAAATTTGGGACTTTCGGAGTTATTTTCCTAGTCACTTTTAATAGCTGTAATCATTCACCTGTGACTGGCGGACACTCAACTAATGCTCAAACCTGAATCACTTAGATGTCTGCCGGCGGCCCATAGACATTATGTTTGCCTTTTCTTTTTCTTTTTTCTTCTCTTCTCTCCTTCCCCAGAATTTAGCCTCTCATTCTCTTAAAGACTTGGACCGACCATATCACGTTACATTTATTCCCTTCAAAATACTTCCTTTCTCAATTGTTTTTTTTTTCAGTCATTAAATCCTGAAGAGTCAATCAATCAATCAATTAAAGTGGATTTCAGCTTTGAGAAAGAAAAGTAAGGAGAATAATTTCAAAAAGTTCCAGCACACGTTATCTTTGGAGATGCCCGTGGTGTAATGGTTCTCGTCGTAGGATATGGACACGACGACACGAGTTCAAATCCTGGACCAGGTTAATTGCATTTCACATAGCACTAATACCCTTGGGAAAGGTATGAATGCAATTATTCTCCCTTCAGCTATGGGTAAATAGTAGGGCAGACTAGGTTCTACAGCCTAGTTAGGCAACCAGTCCGCTTAAACTACGCTTAAAATTGACCTTGTGTCATATCCTGCCCGAGCGAAGGGGTTGGTAAATATGCATACAGTGATCACCGTCTGTTAAGGTGAAAAATCGTCCAGATCTGAAATCCTTTTCGGTAAATAATATATCCGATTAGCAATGCACTGAATCCATCACTGCATTGCCAACCGCTCAAATCATATTCTCTGTAAGTTATTGCTGCATTAGGAAAATTCAACAAAAGAGGGTTTTTGTATTGTTTTTTAAACGGAATCTAACATAAACATGTTCTACAATTGCTCAAGTAACGAAAAAAAGTGTACAACATACAAATTTCCGCCGGCATTAAATGACCCCTTGTGGTTGATATGCCGTAAAACAAAACAAAACAAAAACAAAACAAATTTCCCTCTAGTACATTGTTTTGATACTAACCAACGTGAGATAACACGTTTTTATGAAAAAGTTAAGCTCATTGTTGCAAAACAATCCACTTGGGAGCACTAGAACACGTTGATCTCTTCTTGTACATATTTATATTTACAAAGATATCCAGAGAAAATTGAACGTATTTTCAAAGAATATTTTTCTCTTTTGAGGTCAACTGTGACGTTTGATCAATTATCATCGGGATTGATTTTTTTTTTTTTAATCTGTTGATAAGTTTTAAAATTAAAGATTCAAAATTTGAATAAAGTGATGATTCTTTGCCAATCCTCGTTTTTTTCTTATCTGAATTCTTAATAGAATTTAAAACTTTATCAAAAAAACAACAACAAACTGAGAAACACATTTTGTTTTGAATTTAGGTTAATATTACCTCTCTTGTACGTATTTTTATTTTTTAAGTAAAGGGATTAATATTGTGAATTGAATTACCAATTGGTAATTCAATTCACAATATTAATTCCTCTACTTAAAAAATGAAAATACGTACATGTATTCCCTTGCCCTTGGGTTTGTAATAATTACGGGGATGCGTATTTCTAAGCTTCTTGGGAAGACGTGGCCCTGAGGGGTGACCGTGTCCTCTGGAAAGAGTACGGATGTAACTTGCAAGACATATTTAGGTTGTTAGGACGCACAATTACCATGACTAATTGATTTGGCGTCACTTGTGTTCGATATGAACTGGTGGCTCAGTTGTAGAGTTTCGGCACTGCAATTTGTGGTCGCTGCTTCGACCTCCAGTGGTGGAGATTACCGCATACACAGCTGATGAGCCCTAATAAGGTCAAAACAGCTGTCCAGTGTTCCCGTATATCGTGCGTAGGTGTTCGGCAGATTTTCAGGTCATGGTTATTCAATTCATATTACTTCTCTTATACTGGAAAATAATAAAATAAATTATATTTTTGAAATAGCTTTTTATTTCTTAGAGTTAAACCAACGCCATCTTCCATACGAATCACTCGGTATAAAGAATGCAGAAACCCGTTGAAATAAACAATAAATACAAATTAATCATCCTTGAAATTCAAAACTTAAAAATAGTCCTCTTGGTAATTTAAAAGTGTCAAGACAGTGACATAGAACACGAAGTTTTAACTATTCAAAGCCAATCCTCGATACTTTTTTCAATCTGCTCTCCAGACACATTTTAAACAGTAGATTGTAGTGAAAAACAGGATTGTGCAATGGTAACACTTTTCACAGACGAAATCTATCTTCTTACTAACGATTTGTTGTTTTCTAAAGAGAAAATCCATCCCAAGAGTGTGATAAACGTAGAGGATGCTGGATATAAGATAGCAGAATTTCGCAACAAATCTAATGGTGCTCTCATGAAAGGAAAACTCGCTGGAATAATTGCTGAATCCAATGTGAACTATTTTGAAGAAGAGTACAATTCATTTGTTATTCATTTTAGTGTTGCTATAAGCAGCTTGAGTCTACTTAACTTTTTTAAACACACTTCGTGCTTTAATGAAAAAGGATTTTCTATCCTTAATAAGAAGTGGTTTGAATAATCAGCAGCCTCTAGGATAATAACAGATTTTGTACTACGGCTTTAGACGGTCTAATCACTGTTCTTATTATCTTGCAAGCTATTCCTTAACACATATTTCGACTTCAGACACGGATTTGCTATCAGATGCAAGATTGCATTAAAACGAAGGAGTGGAATGCCACACGATCCAGACTCGAGATTTTGTTTCTCGGCGTTTATTACTCGCTGAAAACATTGAGGGAAACTGAAGAAGAAGAAGAAGAAGAAGAAGAAGAAGAAGAAGAAGAAGAAGAAGAAGAAGAAGAAGAAGAAGAAACTTCGCTGAGTCACTGCTGAAAATAGCCAAATTGGAAACTTTTATATATATATATATATATATATATATATATATATATATATATATATATATATATACTTACTGAAGTACCCATCAACGCTCGATGAGAAAACAAGACTTGAATCACTGACTCGACAAGACCAACAGACAAATTTAAAAATACCTTCGACTTCTTTCATTTTTCTAAATAATGTCTAATTTTCAATATTCGGGCTTAATTTTGTATTTACTAAATTCCTCAAATAATGGCAATGAGAGATTGAAGATCTACTTTAAAGCAATGGACTGATGGTTTGAATTCAGACTTTTCCTGCTCCTAGCACGATAACATATCTAAGGGAAGGAAAAAGTTGTTTGTTTTTCTCTGTGTGTATATATATATATATATATATATATAGTGTTTGTATTTTGGTGGGGTTGTTTTTTATATATTAACAAGCGTTTTTTTTTCCTTTTATCTGCTTGTTTAAGAGTTAGATAACTCAATATGTGTTATGATAAAAAGTATCAAGAGATTTTTTAAGTTCTAAAATACAAATGTATTTAGCTACAAAGTGATGATGTCTAGACACCAACCATGCTGTCTAGACTAGTGAGTGCCAAAGAGACAAGTATGGGCTGTTATTTAACTCGTAGCTGGAGTAAAAGAGATGGAATCATGCCCTCGTAAAGGGTGCTAATGTGAAAATGAAACATAAACAGCCGGGTTCAGGTTTCGAACTATATACGGCGATTCCATTTTTTTACGACTATGACTGATGGAGCATATTGAACGCCTACACATAATTCTGACTCTCAAGCATTAATCTACATATAAAAATGTAATTTGCTAATTCCATTAAACTTTTTAATCTTCTAATAAAACTTTGCCTAATTAGTTATTGAAATATGTGGTCAGTTAAAAAGTATATAGACCAGTCGGCTAGGGCTGTAGAATAAACTGACAGGATCTCTACAGAGAGTTTAAACTCCCCCATTGAGTGTCCTGATAATGACACTAAACAATCTGATGGTGAGACTCAAGTCCTGGGGCTTTAGAGAATGTGGAGTACCTCTTCATTGCCATTGTTCTCAGATTCAATCTGACCGGACTGGTAGCACCTGATAGGGTCATCAATGGGTCAATTAAAACTGACATTTAAACTGTATGCAAATTTATGCTAAATTGAATATTTAGTGATAGCATACTCGGAACCATTTAACCGTATGTAAACCAATGTGTAATGTTGAAAGAGTTCATTGAAACTATTTTACCGTGTGCCTAAAATTGAATTATTGTTTTAACATAGCAATACATGGAACTATTTGTCGGTATGCCAATTAAATATTGTTAGTAAATAGAAGTATTTGTGTTTGTGAGAAATACTTGAGACTATTTAACTGTGTGCACAAATGTGCTTAGGCTCATTTAAAAATGTTATCTACAAAATGTGTTTACAAATCATATTTAATTCATGTGTATAAGGAGGATATTGTTTTAAATAACCAGCAAGGGTTGATATGTCACAGTATCCAACCTACCTATCTAAAAATATTGAAACTGAAGCTGTTTTTACCAAGACTGAATTTACCGAATTTCATACAACTTTTTCTTATCTCGTAAAATCAAATTCACCTTTAGGGTAAGAATTAATTGAAAGATTGGTTGATTAATCTTAATAAGCTAATAACCCGTTGAGGCATATTTTATGCGTAGAAGTTAAAGAATCGCTTTTATTGTAAGTTAATATTTCAGTATGCGTGTTTATTTAAAGTGCTTTGTTCTTTTTTGTGGACAGTTCTTGCAGATACCAATAAATTTAAAAATGATCTACTTGGTTCATAGATAGGAATATAGTAGAGACGAGGACTCCAGGTCAGAGTGGACCTGGAAGTAATTGCAATGATGCGGTAGTCCACTCTCTCCAGAGCTCCAGAACTAGAGCTTAACGATCAGATGTTGCTGCCATACTGGTTGGCATACCAAGTTTAAATAGCCCACTCTATCCGATTATTTACCAAAAGCTGTAGAAAAATATTCTATTCCCAATGGTATTTGTATTAAATGAAATGTAAATTGCCTCGTTTAGTTATTAAATTCAGGTTGTCAATTCCGCGCCCTACGACAAAACTGCAATGCCACTTAAATATTACAACTTCATGACTTTTTTTGTCCACCTTGTCAGTTATTGCTAATGAGTTGTGACAACGAAATTCAAGGATAGATATATCACTTACATTTCGCTGCATTTTGTCCTGTCTCATCTAATAAACCTCTTGTATATTAACATAACACTGTCAACGTTCTGAATTCAACAGACATGCAGTATTTCTTGAGAGCAGATATTTTGATGCTGATAAAAATGTCAGAAAAGAATGATACAATTGTCAAAAAGGGTTAATTCAAGTTATCATTTTAAAGAAGAGTATAAATTTAAACTTCCTCTCAAAACATCCATAGCAATAGAAAAATAAAAAAATAAAATAAAATAGTGCAAATAATTACTCCCAATAAAAAAAGAAACTTCCTGTTTAAAGATTACTGATATTCACCAATGGCCTGGAAAACCAAAGTTCAATCCCAAATCAAGCCATACGAAAGACTAAAAAATGATACTTGATACCTCTTTGCTAAACAGTCAGCCTTATAAGGTACGTATAAAGGGTAAAGTGGAGCAATTCAGGGAAAAGAGTGTTGCCTTCCCCTACACCTCGGCGTGGTAGCAATTGAAAAAAGTCTTTTTTCGTATGGGCACTTTTACTGATAGTACACACATGAAACACTAGACCCCTTCGAAGTAATCTCCTCCGGCTGCAATCCACTTGTTGTACCGTTCCAACAACTTCTGGAAGGCTCCATGGTAGTCCTCTTGTGTGAGGGTGTCAATGATCTTCTTCACAGCCTCTTTCATTTCCTCAATTGTCTCATAACGACAGCCTCTGAGCTTAGGGAATAACCAAAAGTCACAGGGAGCAAGGTCTGGACTATAGGGAGGGTGAGGAACTATCTTGATGGCGATCTTGCTCAAAGTCTGTGACAAGGATGGAGGTGTTGACTGGTACATTGTCCTGGTGGAAATGCCACTGATCCGATTTGAAGAGTGCTGGCCTCTTCCGACAGAATCTCTTGCTGAATTCCCTTAAAACCTCAACATAGTAACCCTAACCCTAACCCTTTGGCCAATCAACTGTCATATATTGACTTCCTTACTCTTCCCACACCTCTCATCATCCCCCACAGACTCCTTGCTTTCCTTGAATTTCTTATGCCACTCAAAAACTGATGCTCGATTAATGCAAGATGGTCGAAAAGCAGTCTGAAGCATTCCATACTTTTTTGTGGCATTTTTTCCAAGTTTAAAAAAGAATTTCGAAATTCACCAGCTGCTGTAGTTCTTCATTTAAACCTGAAATCCTAAAAATTGGTCTGTCATCTCATAAGATGTATAGCAATAACATATTTAATTTTCAAGAGTATAAGACAATTTTAAATACCTGTACAAAAAAAGCATGGAAACTTATTGAAGGCCCCACGTATATATATATATATATATATTACAACAGTTTATGGTTGTCACTATCTCACTTGGTGGATTTAGGTTCATCTTGTTTCGTCGGGTTGTGTAAAATAAAATAACTACACAGAATATACCAATAAAAAAAGCATTAATACTCTTCATTTTTCTAAAATGATCACATATGGTAATATTTTTGCTTACATTGAAAAATATATATTATTGTAAGTCAGTTGGTCGACTGAAGTCAGATGCGACCTGCGGGCTCCTTTTTTAGGAGCTACTACAGAGCTGTTGGGGAATATGCTAATCTTTTCCCAGGATCGTTCTACTTTACCCTTGACAGTAACTTATAATGCTGAGTATTAAGCAAGGAGATATCAAGTACCTCTTTTTTGATATGACTAGATGTGGGATTGAACCCCGATCTCCCAGACCATTGCTAAACACCAGAACCATTAAACTGATACATTATACAAATAGAAATAACTGGAAAATGCAAATAACGATTTCAGATGTAACATTAACTCCCCTAAATCTGTGTATATATATATATATATATATATTTCCAGACATAAGACAAAAATCAGACGAATCCGTCCTGGTGGAGAAATTCGGGAGCGAAATCACGGTGTGTTTCAATTAAACAAGTGGAGGGATAAGAACAAGAAAAAGTGTCAGTTTACAGTTCTGAGGAGTGTGCAGCTATTACTTCGTTGCGATTATAACTAAATGAACACATTCTCCCGAGTCATGGGGACTGTTAGTGTCTTCTTCAATGAGTCAAATAGATCTGTTTAAAAATTATTTGTATGAAAAATACTTCATCATCATCATCATCATATCGTGCTGGAAGCACGGATATCCCGGACCCTCTCTCGCCACTCCTCCCTATCGTTCATCGCCCTAGGTAGGTCTTCAGGACAACAACCTGTATCCTCACATAGCTGCTGAATGTACGTTCGAGCTGGTCGTCCTGCTTTTGCGCGGTCATGTGTGGGGATCCATAAGAGTACATCTCTTATGAGTTTATCTCTGCTTCTCCAGCAGTGTCCTGCATGTCTGGTTCGTCTAACTTGAATAGTTTTCGTGATAGGGGGCAGGTGGACGTACAGTTGGTGTTTTGTGGGGTGTTGCCGCCAGGACTTGTTTAGGATTGCACGCAGCATTCTTGAGTAATTGCCATCTAGTTTCTTCTGCAGCCGTTTTGTTAGCGTCCATGTAGTGCATCCATATAGCAGTATCGATGTGACCGCTGCCTGGAAGAAACTGCGTTTCATTTTATCGGTTAGGTCTGATTTCCATATAATCGATAGCCTATTGATAGCTGTCCATGCTTTCGTTAACCTCGTTTCGATGTCCTTTTCGGTTGATTCGACGCTGCTTCCTAGGTACGTGAATTTGTCTACTAGTTTAAGTGGGGTTCCTTCTAGAGTGGAGATGTCCCCCGTTTGGTTATAGCACATATATTCCGTTTTGTGTGCATTAACATGGAGGCCTATGCTTGCTGCTGCTCGTTCCAAACTATGCAGAAGTGTTCCGGCTTGGTCAGGTGTATTTGCCAGTATCGCTTTGTCATCGGCGTAGTCGGCGTCGGTAATTGTTGTTGCGGGGTATCTTCTGCTTCTTCTCTTCGTCAGTTCGAAGCCATTCTCTTTGATTTTGTCAATCGATGTTCTAAGTACGTAGTCTAGACAAATGATAAAGAGGTACGGGGCCAGTGTGTCCCCTTGTAGTACTCCTGCTTCAATGTCAAAGTATTCTGTGTCTCCATCCGGTGATCGTACTTTTACTTTAGTGTTTCTATAGAGAATCGTTATTGCCGCTACGGTTTCTTTAGGTATGCCGTACGCTCGTAGTATTTGTTCCATCTTTCCTCTGTGAATGGAGTCGAAAGCCTTGGTAAAGTCGACAAATATTAATGTCGCTTGTAGGTTCATTGCCCGTACACCTTCAAGGATTCTGCGGATGGTTAATATTTGTGAGGTCGTGGATCTATTTCTTCGGAAGCCATTTTGGTTTTTTCTAAGTATGTTGTCGATTTTGGGTTCTATTCGGTTTCGTAGTAGGGCATTGTAGATTTTGGCAGCTATGGATGTAAGTGTTATGCCTCGGTAGTTTTTGGCTAATCCGAGGTCCCCCTTTTTAGGGAAGGGGAGTATGCATCCCTTCATCCATCTATCTATCGGATTTTGATTGTATACTGCGTTGCAGTATCGGAGCAGTATGTCGTCGAATTGTCTGGTCTTCCATACTTCCGGGGGAATTTCGTCCAGCCCTGCAGCTTTCCTATTTTTAATTTTTCTGAGAACCGAGTCGAGTTCTTCTTGTGTGAACGGTCCTAGTTTAATGTCTAATTGTTTGCTAATTATTCTGGTGATTGGTTGATGCGTTATTTTTGGCGGGTTTCCAAGTAAGTTTTCGAAATGCTGTTTCCACAGTTTTATTCTTTCTTGTTGGTTTGCTGCTTTAAGTTTTGCTTTGACTGTGTTCTTTCTTCTGCTCACTTCGTTTATTGTTTGCCAGGCTATTCTAGATTGTCTATCTTCCACCGAGTCTCTAATCTTATCTATCTGATTTTGAATGTATTCTGTCTGTTCCTTTATATATATGCCTGCTAATTGATATTGTGCCATTTTTAGTTTTAAGGCATTTGTGTTTGTTGGGTTTTTTCGATAGTTTTTGGAGGCTGTTTTCACTAGTGCACGTTTTTCTCTCACCGCTAAAGTTTCCCATGGGGCTCTATATTTAGTTTTAATTTTTGTTGGAATGTATTTTACTGCTGCCTCGAGGTGTGCATTGACGAAATTTTCGTATTCGTCGTTTGGTGTACTTTTTTCCGTCTTTTCTTGTAGTGTTTCGAATCTGTTTCTTAATTCTAATACGCATTTATCTCTTACATCTTTGTTGTTTAATAGGGCCCAGTCATAGTGTTTGGTGGTCGCTGTTCGTTTGGCGTTTTTTCGTAGGCTTAGCCGTATTTTCGCCGTGACTATTCGGTGATCGGTGGACACACCCTCAAAAGAGGAGTATGCCTCGCAATTCAATGCACTATTCTTCCATTTCTTGTTTATAAGGACGTAGTCTATCTGTGCTTTAGTATTGTTTGCGTACGTGTATGTCCATAGTTTGCCCTCTCTTTTTTGGTAGTTTGTATTGAGGCATGCTAATCTATTTTCTATCATGAAATCTGTTAGATGTTGCCCATTCCTATTTGACGTGTTGTGGAGGCTGTATTTGTTGTTTCCGTTTTTCCCGATTTGGGCATTCATGTCTCCGCCAATGACTAACATGTTGTGTTTCGGGATGCTACGCACTAATGAGGATAACTCATCGTAGAAGGTGACTAGTTCATTTTCTTCACTAACATTGGTGGGGCTGTAGCATGAGATGATTGTTGCTCTGGGGTTTCCGTTAAATGTAGCTGCCATCATTCTATGTTGTATTTTCTCAACGCTATTAAGCGTTTTTAGTGCTCTAGGTCCTATAAGTAATCCTACCCCTCCTACTGCGGCGTTGACAGAGTTTTTCCATGCGGATACAGTGGCGAGCGACCAGCCATTGCCAGTTTCGTGATATTTGATATCTTCTGTGTGCGTATATCTGTGTTCTTGTATGCATATTATGTCTATCTTATGTTCTTCGGCCGATGCGATTAGCTCTGGGAGTTGTCCTATTCTATTTAAGGTTCTTACGTTAAATGTGGCTATTTGTAGTGTTTGCTTGCATTTTAGTAGTTTTGATTGTTTGAGCTCTGTTGCTGATTTTTCGAACACCGAGGCCAGGGCTCCAACTTCAGCAGGACGCGCCCCTTTTTTACCCGCGCGAAGAGCGATGTGGTTTGTGTAAGTGGTTTGAGTGTGGGTCATGGTTATCTTTCGATGGCTGTTTTATTCTCTTCTATAGAAGCCACTCTTATAGAGGAGCAGCAGTAGTTCCCCGATCGAACTAGCGATCCTGAGCGTAAAGTCGTCAAACTCACGTCCAGGACCCGTTTGGGTATTGAGTTTGGTCGTCCATGGGTTTATTCAAATACCTTTACGTACATCATGCTGCTTCCCATGTGTACGCAAAAAAAAAAAGGGTGGGGGGTTAATTTTGGTTTAAGTTTTAAGTTTTAACTTAGTTAAAGTCCAACAATTAGGTACTTTCATATGACTTTCACTGGTACTGACTTGTGCTTTAATGCTGTATTGAGACTTTTCCTAGATTTTTCATTTTTTTTTTTTTTTTTTTTTTAATACAGTAGGGAACCTAGCAGGCTTCAGGAATTATAGAGCTTAACAATTTTTTTTTCTTGGGGGGGGGGGCTGTGGTAGCATTAGGTGTTTTAGGCTTTTTCTTTTTCTTCTAAACTACTGTTAGGGCTTTCTTTACGAATTTTTAAATTATTCGATAGAAGATATTTAAAAACATTCTGCCTTGTTCGCTGACATGTGGAAAGGCTGACATCAATTTGGCTTTATAGTAGAGTAAGCGTGTCTTTACATTTAAAACGCATAGTTTAAGCATTATTTCACAAACAAAATACAGCATAACATTTTGTAAAATTCAGCATTTTAAATTGATAGGACTTAAAGACATACTGACCAATATTGACATATTTCTTCCACTTGGCTCCTGAGTTCAAATGGTTCTTCTTCGTTTTGACTTTTATTTACTACTGAAATTTTAGGTAGCTTTGGAGGCGGTCTACTGGGGTGGGAGGGAGAATTCGTTTTTTTTTTTTTTTCTTTTTTTCTTTTTCCCTTTCTCTTGGGGGGTGGCTGTGGTGGCATTAGGTGTTTTAGGCTTTTTCTTTTTCTTCTAAACTACTGTTAGGGTTTTCTTTACGAATTTTTAAATTATTCGATAGAAGATATTTAAAAACATTCTGCCTTGTTCGCTGACATGTGGAAAGGCTGACATCAATTTGGCTTTATAGTAGAGTAAGCGTGTCTTTACATTTAAAACGCATAGTTTAAGCATTATTTCACAAACAAAATACAGCATAACATTTTGTAAAATTCAGCATTTTAAATTGATAGGACTTAAAGACATACTGACCAATATTGACATATTTCTTCCACTTGGCTCCTGAGTTCAAATGGTTCTTCTTCGTTTTGACTTTTATTTACTACTGAAATTTTAGGTAGCTTTGGAGGCGGTCTACTGGGGTGGGAGGGAGAATTCGTTTTTTTTTTTTTTTCTTTTTTTCTTTTTCCCTTTCTCTTGGGGGGTGGCTGTGGTGGCATTAGGTGTTTTAGGCTTTTTCTTTTTCTTCTAAACTACTGTTAGGGTTTTCTTTACGAATTTTTAAATTATTCGATAGAAGATATTTAAAAACATTCTGCCTTGTTCGCTGACATGTGGAAAGGCTGACATCAATTTGGCTTTATAGTAGAGTAAGCGTGTCTTCACATTTAAAACGCATAGTTTAAGCATTATTTCACAAACAAAATACAGCATAACATTTTGTAAAATTCAGCATTTTAAATTGATAGGACTTAAAGACATACTGACCAATATTGACATATTTCTTCCACTTGGCTCCTGAGTTCAAATGGTTCTTCTTCGTTTTGACTTTTATTTACTACTGAAATTTTAGGTAGCTTTGGAGGCGGTCTACTGGGGTGGGAGGGAGAATTCGTGTTTTTTTTTTTTTTTCTTTTTCCCTTTCTCTTGGGGGGTGGCTATGGTGGCATTAGGTGTTTTAGGCTTTTTCTTTTTCTTCTAAACTACTGTTAGGGTTTTCTTTACGAATTTTTAAATTATTCGATAGAAGATATTTAAAAACATTCTGCCTTGTTCGCTGACATGTGGAAAGGCTGACATCAATTTGGCTTTATAGTAGAGTAAGCGTGTCTTTACATTTAAAACGCATAGTTTAAGCATTATTTCACAAACAAAATACAGCATAACATTTTGTAAAATTCAGCATTTTAAATTGATAGGACTTAAAGACATACTGACCAATATTGACATATTTCTTCCACTTGGCTCCTGAGTTCAAATGGTTCTTCTTCGTTTTGACTTTTATTTACTACTGAAATTTTAGGTAGCTTTGGAGGCGGTCTACTGGGGTGGGAGGGAGAATTCGTTTTTTTTTTTTTTTTTCTTTTTTTCTTTTTCCCTTTCTCTTGGGGGGTGGCTGTGGTGGCATTAGGTGTTTTAGGCTTTTTCTTTTTCTTCTAAACTACTGTTAGGGTTTTCTTTACGAATTTTTAAATTATTCGATAGAAGATATTTAAAAACATTCTGCCTTGTTCGCTGACATGTGGAAAGGCTGACATCAATTTGGCTTTATAGTAGAGTAAGCGTGTCTTTACATACTTAAGCCATATAAATGTGTGAAAATACATAATACATAAAGATATTATTTTACTTCTTACGAGGTTTTCACATCAGTGTGGTGGTCTTTCACTGGGGTTTGAATGATGCAGGTCTCTTTCAGTTTCCCGGGCAATTTTGAGTATTCTTGCCGGTCTCAGCAATGCAATAGTATGGATGGTCTCAATTTTACAGCTGATTTTCATTTTTCTCAGTTCCTAGAGTACCAACATATTTTCGTGTCACCACCACCCTCATGTTCCACAATTATTTTTATTTCTATTGCAAGTCCCAATTTTTGTCGATCTTTTCACTTTCTATTATTTTCACTCAGTGATTCACTGGAAGAGCAAAATCCACCAACAGCAAGTTATCTCTTCCCCCCCTCTCTCTCTCTTTTCAATCAGCAATATTGTCTGGTCTTCAAGCCTGGATTAAGTGATCCGTTTTTATCTCAAACCCCCAGAGAATTTAATCGTCTCGTTCTCTAGAACGGATTATGATTTGTGTCTATACCATCAGATAGTATGATCAAATTTCAATTTCTTGCACAATTCCGAATGAATCACCTTTCCCACCCAGTCATCTCTAGTCTTGTACTCTTTTGCGCTAGTTAGCTGCATTCGCTGATAATGTAATTTTTTGTTACCATATAACCTACACTAACAATTCTGCTGCTTATTATCGATTTTTGATTTAATTTCATTCGTCCTTATGGCCTTGCTGTGTGCTGTTTATTAGAAGTGACTCAGTTTCTCTTTTAGGGTCTCTCTTTCGAAACAGTGTGCCGGTTTTTCCACGTGAGATTTTCCGAGATGATCGCTTGAAATCTTTATAATGTTGTTTTCTTCCTATTTCTGTTTCCTTGTTTGGGTTGTAGTTCTGATTTTCCTTATTTTTCTCTCTGGTATTACTGGTTACTCTTTTAGGATTTTTTTTTTATTACTCTTTTTAATGTAGTCTTCCAGTCGACGTATTCATGCATCCACCCAAAACTCAATGCAAATGAATCTGCTTTCAATTTCTATCACATATAGTCTCTCTGTGTAATCTCTTGAGTGTAAGTCCTTGCGCATCGTCGTCAGCTTTTTGAGTTCATCACTAGTCCATTCTAAGAATGGTACCGATTATTTTATAATGAGGACTGCCCAGATGTTTATCGTTTTGATAAAAATTCTGTGGTCAAGTTTGGCTTCAAGAAGTATTATTATAAGTATTATTATTATTATTATTATTATTATTATTATTTACTCATTAGAGTTTTTTATATCAGCGTTAGCTGATGGTCTCTCACTGGAGTTTGAGCGACCGCAAGTCTCCTCAAGTCTCCAGGACTCTTCTCAGTATTCTGGCCGTTCTCAATAATATAGTAGTTTGGATGGTCTCCACTCGTCCGCCAACTTCCAAATCCTCCAGTCACTTTAGTAATCCTTTAGTTACTGTTCCAAACCCACCAATTTCAATTGGTATCATTGTCACCATCATGTTCCATATGTTTTTTCAATTCGCTAGCAAGGTCGACGTACGTATCCTTCTTTTTACAATTTTTCAGTTTTAATCTGTGGTCAGCCGGGACAGCAAAGTCGACAATTTTGCAAGTTCTCCTATTATTATTATTATTATTATTATTTTACTCCTGTGAGTTTTACATGCCAGTTCTAGCAGATTTTCTTTTACGTGAATAAGAGTGACTGCAATGTTCCTCAAGTTTTCGGAATCTTCTGAGTATTCAAGTTGATGTTAAAAATGATGTGGACTAGAAGGTTAAGACCCTTCTTCTGATTTTCGATTTCTCATTTTTCCTTTTACCAAACTTTGGGTTCGGTTCCAAGTGCACTAATTACAACTGAAATCACCATTTTCCATACTATTATTATTATTATTATTATTATTATTATTATTATTATTATTATTATTATTCGAGTTTTTCGCACAAGTAGTAGTTGAATGTCTTTCACTGGAGTCTAAGTGATAGCAAGTCTCATCAAATTATTGTCATTGTTATAATATAACTGGAATAGTTACTTGAAACCATACAGTGTGTATAAATAAAGAATTTGAAGGAGATATTGTTTATAAATGATTGTTATTATATATTTGAAACAATATAATTGCTTGCAAAAAATACTGACTTCACCTTTATACAACCCAGCAAGTGTTGAAGTTTCGTAAAAACCAACAAACTAAACAACTAACCAAAGGAACGACTGGCTGAGTGACCGACCTGTTCTTGTTATAAGTTAGCAGTAACTTCACTCAAAGATTCAGAATATTTTTAAATGAAAGTTAGTAAACCATTAAAATAATGTTGCCGAAAGAAATACAAGAACCTGAAAAGAATTCAAAAGAAAAGTATTATTATTATTATTATTATTATTATTATTTACTCATTGAGATTTTTTTTACATCAGTTCTTGTTGATGGTTTTTCACTGGAGTCTGAGTGACAGCAAGTCTCCAGGACTCTTTTCATTATTCTGGCCGTTCTCAATAATGCTGTAGTTTGGATGGTCTTCACTCGTCCTCCAGCCTCCAAGTCCTCCAGTACCTTTAATAATCCTGTACCAAAAGCTCTAATTACGATTGGTACAAATGACGCCTTCATGTTCCATAGTTTTTTTCATTTCTCTAGCAAGGTCGAGGTAAATATGCTCCTTTTCATATTCTTTCAGTTGTATTCAGTGGTCAGCCGGGACATCAAGGTGCACAATTTTGCATGTTCTCTTTTTTCCTTTTTTTTTTTTTTCTGTTGATAAGGTCTGGTTTTCTGGCCGAGATTACGTGATCCATCAGTATGTCAAAGTCCCATGGGAGTTTATGAATGTCATTCTCCAGGACAGATGCTGGGTTGTGCATATACCATTTGTTGGTATGGTCAAATTTAAATTTCTTGCACATCTCCCAGTGGATCACCTTGCCCACCCGCTCGTGTCTAGTTTTATACGCCTTCTGTGCTAGTTTGCTGCACTCGCTTATTATGTGATTGATGGTTTCATTTCCGTCACCACATAGCCTATATTTGCTATTTTGTCTTATCTATTCTCGCTTTGATATGATTGGTTCTTATGGCGTTGTGTTATTATTATTATTATTATTATTATTATTATTATTATTATTATTATTACATTTAATTATAAATATAATCTACTATATACTAATAAATTAATTGCATGTTTTGCTAATAAATTAATATTCTCTTGAAATAAATTACCAAATCAGATAAAAAATAGCTATACAATAAAAAATTTATGTTGATTTGGAGGATTTCATATATAATAGTAATAAAAAAATTAAGAGGACATTCTGAAAAATGTTCAATAAATTGACATGATTTGATCTGTATGCTTAGTTTATTGGGTTTTATGGCATATCAACCTTTGTAGGTTATTTAACGCCAAGTCCATTTTTATGTAAAATAATCAGTTCTATATAAAACAATTGGAAGTTTGTCAAAAACATTTCTATTTCAAACTATTCAAGCAGTTATATATAACAATTCAGTTTAGTGTAAGTACAGTTTCAATGTCGAAAATAGTTTAATTTCAAACAATTTTAGTTTAGCATAAGTAGGCAGTTTAAATGTAAGTACAGTTTAAATGTGAAAAATATTTTTTTATTTCCAGCTATTCAGTTTAGTCAAGCAGTTCTAATTCAGTTTGATATAAGTACAGATTTTGTTTACACACAGTTACATGTTAAAACAGTTTTATGTTAAACAATCCAGTTTTGTGTAAATACAGTTTCAATGTAAAAAAAAAAACAAAAAACAGTTTTATTTGAATTAATTCAGTTAAGCATCAGCACGCAGTTTAAATGTAAGTACGGTTTAATTGTTAAAAACATTTATATTTAAAGCTACTCAGTTTAATCAAAGAACTCAGTTTAGCATAAGTATGCCGTAATTTCCTTTTAACCCATAGATAGGGTCCTATAAGGTGCTACCACGCCGGGCCAGACTGGACCAGGGAGCAATGGCAATGAAGGGGTGCTCCGTATTCCCCAAAGCCCTATCATTACAGGAACCTCACCATCAGATTGTTTAGTGTCATATCCAGGACACTGCTTTCGGGGGGGGGTCTTACCCCTCTGCAGAGGTGCAATCAGTGTATTCTACAGCCCCATCCGACTAAGCTATGATCTGTATGTAGATACTCTCTAAATATTGTATATATTCTCTGCAAAGACTTTTTATTTCTATTAAGTTTGATGTGAGAAAATAGTAAAAGTGTGAAATGCCCGCTGAGCCATAATAAACAAAGAATAATATACTTCTTGTAAATCCTGTTCTGATGATGGCACACTTAACCCATTTGGTGACGTTGTCCCGTTTACGTGATTTTATAAAGTTCATTTAGACCCTGCCAATATCCAATAAATGTGATAAAACCTTCGGCTGGAAATACATATACATACAAATATTAAGTTGTCTATTGTTCTTAAAAAGTGACCATGCAAATTATGATAGTTAAAAACGTTTCCCTAAAATATACCAGAGATAAATACTCAATGGTGCCGTAAAATTATCGTTGCTGTGTCAGAAATTTTGTCTAATATTTATACATTTTACTTTATGTTCCTTTAAAAGCTCAATATATATATATAGTCAACCACAGGCAGTGTTTCGTTCTATCAGAACTCTTCAGTGAATGCTAGACACGCAGGGCGCTCGAAGCCGGGATCGAAACCAGTCCAACTTTATGTTAGACTTAGTTTCAGACCTATCGGCCAACATGCGGACCACGCTGCCTAAGGGAATTTTTATGGTATTTATTTAGCAGCAGCCGTTTGTTTATACCCTATCGGCTACCAGAGTGCTTAATTCTTTCGAAGAGCTTTGCATTATGCTAGCGGCGGCCGACAATTCCTTCGCCAGAGTGCTCAACCCCCATGGGGGAGCGTATATATATATATATATATATATATATATATATATATATAATTCACTTTATTAATTCTGGGATTATATATATATATATATATATATATATATATATATATATATATATATATATATATATTTCACTTTAATAATTCTGGGATTCTCGAAATTTTATACTTTCATGGTCCGTAAATTCCTATCTGTGTATTATACGTGTTAGATCCTTTTTGTATGAATGAAATGAACTATTCGAGTCTAAGGAAATAACTCATATCGACTTAGATGGAACGACTTATTACAATGGCATTTCCTTATTAAATGTGTGAATTACAGAACTTGAATTTTAGCAACTTAAAGTATTTTACAAACTTGTAACAGAAATCTAAGCAAAAACTAACAAAATCTGGAAAGCACTTCCCAAAGCTTTTGATTTAAAATATCATATTGTAAAAAATCTAACCTTTATAAATGAAAATAACAGAACAATTTTTAAAAAAGTCCTTTATCAAATAAATTTGATCATATGCATATAAGAGAATATGTTTAATTCCTTTTGGAAAAAATTGATTGTCACATATTATTCTCTGCAGAGAAGTGACTAAAACAAAAGGTTCTTCTTTTTTAGCATTTTAAAAGGTTTCCATCGTTTTTAAAATATTTTAATAATCTTAATATGAACATGCTTTTAAAAGGAATACTTAAATTCTGTATGTACCATAAAATATTTATATATATATATATATATATATATATATATATATATATACACACAACATATATATATATACATATATATATACATATATATATATATATATATATATATATATATATATATATATATATATATATTGTGTCTCTGAACTATTGGTAGTATTACTTAATCTAATATCTTGACAAATTCTCATTCAAATAATCTCAAATCTTAACAGCGTGCGTAGAAACAAGTAAACATTCTATATTTAATGTTTTATGTTTTTCTTTTCAGGTATAA
The DNA here is from genome assembly GCA_963585895.1 of Sepioteuthis lessoniana. Lineage (NCBI taxonomy): Eukaryota > Metazoa > Mollusca > Cephalopoda > Myopsida > Loliginidae > Sepioteuthis > Sepioteuthis lessoniana. The sequence goes on along the minus strand of CAUZXS010000022.1, from coordinate 1,513 downwards.
AAATGCCATTCACCAGAAAAGAAAAGGTATGTAGCATTATGGTGAGAATCTTTTAGTGTCGTTTGTAGAATCTTTTAGTGTCATTTGTTACAATTAAAAATCATCTGAACAACAATTGATGAAGTTCTTAGATTATGAAATGATATCAATATTTCTGAAACACCCTCATATTATGGCTAACGTTTAAGCATTTTATCTGTTCTCCACAAAATGAAAGTACAATATTACAATATATTTTAATTATGCTTTTTTTTTTCATTGCAGCTAAAATTCTTTCAGTTACAATTCATAATATTGTTCACTGATATTATTTTTATTTCTTTATATCATAACTCATTCAGATCATTGGTTCTCTTTGGTTAGTGATGACTGAAATAAATGGCATTAAACATTTTGGTTTGGTTTTATGGCATATCAACCATTGTAGGTCTTCTAATGCAAAATCCCTTTATATATATATATATATATATATATATATATATATATATATATATATATATATATATATATATATATATATATATGTATATGTATATATATGATTTCTTAACACATTTTAAAGATAACATTTTTAAACAAGCTTGAGCTAGTTCTTTGACATTTTGTTAAATGGTTTAACTTAATTTCAAACAAATCAGTTTAGTGTAAGTACAGTATTTTGTTTATACACAAGTAGTTTAAATACATTGTTTGTTTACACACAGTTAAACAATCAAACAAATCTATTTCAAACAATCCAGTTTAGCTTGTCAACAAAGTTAAATGGTTTCAAGTATTGCTTTATATCATTAATAATTCCACTAGATATCATTCATTTTTTTACTCATAGTTAAATGTTCAAACAGTTCTATTTCAAACAATTCAATTTAGCTGATGTACACAGTTTTTTTGTTTACATATGGTTAAATGTCAGTCAGTTCTATTTCAAACAATTCAGGTTAGCATAAGTAAACAGTTTAATTTGACCATGGATAGGACTCTATCTGGTGCTACCATTCCCAGCTAGAGTGGACCTGGTAGTGATGGCAGTGAAAGGATACTCTGTATTCCCCAAAGCTCCATTATTACTGAAGCCTCACTACCAGATTGTTTAGTGTCATATCAGGACACTCATTTGAAGAGTCTTATTCCTCTACAGAGAAGCAGTCAGTGTATTCTGTAACCCCAGCTGACTGGGCCTGCAATAAGAAAAAATTAGAATTTGGAAAATGAAGTCAAAAATACAAAAAATAATAAGTAATAAAATTTAATCTAAAATCAATTTTAAAACATATTTGCTCTTAACACTCATTTTATTCTCTGGTCCTGTAACCTGGTTTGATTGTCGTGATGCAACCCATGTACCATGTCTTGGTTAAGCCCATCCCTTTCAGGTCAGCAACTGATTTGAATTCAGTTTTCTCTCTTAAACTGGTTGCCATACCAAGTTTAAAGAGTTCAGTCAGTTCGTATCTGGAGGGAGAATAGTTAGATTCATACCTTTCCTAAGACTATTAGCACTATATGAAATGTA
>CAUZXS010000021.1:15000-112842 GCA_963585895.1 Sepioteuthis lessoniana | reverse complement strand
AAAACCGTTAGGAATCATACAAAATCCCTACGGTTTTTTGACAGTATTTTTTCGATTCATTTCTTAACTGCCTGTTGATTGTTGTTTTGCAAAAAACTCCATGAAACCCAGGGGTCGCAGTCTAAATTCCATGAATTAAATATATATATCTAATATATATTTATTTATTATTAATATATATATATATATATATATATATATATATATATATATATATATATATATATATTTTATTTTATTACATATATATATATATATATATATATATATATACATATATATATAATACAAATCTCTTTGTGGACCTACCTATTTTAAAATATATTTTTATTCTTTCTTTGCGCCTACAACAAACATATATATATATATATATATATATATATATATATATATATATATTACACATTTCAGATTTTTTAAATGTAAACAATTCTTTTGCTAAATATTTTTATTTTAACTTACCCATAGCAAATCGTTTTCATCTTTTTTTTTAAAGAACGTGAGTATTTTGCAATGAAAATTACAAGTAATATCTGTTTTGATGGAATAATATTATGATACAAATAATAAAATTCTGCTATCTTAGCCTCTGATAGAATATTATATATATATATATATATATATATATATATATATATATATATATATATATATATAGTTCGATAGAACAAAACAGCTGAAATAGCTGTCTAGCAAGCTATGTACAGACTGATATATATAGAGAGACCTAGAGAGTAAATGCGTTTATTAAGAACTGAATCTCGCGGAAGCTCCACTTTTGTTATATGATCAAGCTGCACTAGGCATTCTTAAATGTTGGCCTTGTGTCCGACTAGGCAATATTTAGTAAATCGATATTACTCCACTACACGACACAAATCTGTGGGTAAAGATTTTCTGTTTTTTTGTTATATTAATATTTTATTTTTAATTATTAATTGATTTCTTTGTTTAATGGCATACCAATTTTCGTGGGTTGTTTAATACCATACCATCCTTGTACAAGAACAGTAATGGTATTATTCAGCCCTTAAGAAGGGTTCTTAAAAATGACCGATACTATACATATACGTCTATATGTAGAGTATCGTTTATATAATGTCTTTTTGTTCAACGTAAAAAAAACTCATTAGAATTAAAGGGGACACAAAGATGGAGAAAAATTGACTCGTAAAGTCTGAAGATTAAGAACACTATGGTTTGAGGTTATATTCCAGTACATATGTAGCTTTGGATGACATGATAGATAGATAGATAGATAGATAGATAGATAGATAGATATGAGCAGACTAAGATAGATAGATAGATAGATAGATAGATAGATAGATAGATAGATAGATATGAGCAGACTAAGATAGATAGATAGATAGATAGATAGATATGAGCAGACTAAGATAGATAGATAGATAGATAGATAGATAGATAGATAGATAGATAGATATGAGCAGACTAAGATAGATAGATAGATAGATAGATAGATATGAGCAGACTAAGATAGATAGATAGATAGATAGATAGATAGATAGATAGATAGATAGATAGATAGATAGATAGATAGATATGAGCAGACTAAGATAGATAGATAGATAGATAGATAGATATGAGCAGACTAAGATAGATAGATAGATAGATAGATAGATAGATAGATAGATAGATAGATAGATAGATAGATAGATATGAGCAGACTAAGATAGATAGATAGATAGATAGATAGATAGATAGATAGATATGAGCAGACTAAGATAGATAGATAGATAGATAGATAGATAGATAGATAGATAGATAGATAGATAGATAGATAGATATGAGCAGACTAAGATAGATAGATAGATAGATAGATAGATAGATAGATAGTTATGAGCAGACTAAGATAGATAGATAGATAGATAGATAGATAGATAGATAGATAGAAAGATATGAGCAGACTAAGATAGATAGATAGATAGTTAGATAGATAGATAGATAGATAGATAGATAGATAGATAGATAGATAGATAGATAGATATGAGCAGACTAAGATAGATAGATAGATAGATAGATAGATAGATAGATAGATAGATAGATAGATATGAGCAGGACTAAGATAGATAGATAGATAGATAGATAGATAGATATGAACTGTTCGTCGATCATTTAAATCTCAGAAAATCTAAACAACTGTAAATAACTTAAGAATTGTTCACTTAAATTCTAATGTATACACGAGTTTATGAAGCCAGAAAAACAAAACTACAACCCCCTCTCCACAAAAAAAAAAAAAAATTCGAATTTCTGTTCATTTTTTACAAGTGCGTGTTAGCGTCCAGTTGCGTTATATTTTTATTCGCCTACATTTCTGTACGAGTGAGAACTGAGCCTCTCACGGTTCTGTGTGCAATTTCCAATTGCAGTGTCGGTGTACACACGAAAATACGCGTTTGGTATCCGTACTGATGCGCACAGAAAAATAAAGGCAGGCAAGTCGAGTAAGGGGGCTCTGATCTCATTAGCGAATACTGGCAAAGATGGCGTGCACAGGTCTGTTTGGTGAAAGACCTTCCACCACCACCACTCGGAAAAAGAAAAAAGAAAAAAAAAGACAAGCGAGTCCTAACTTAAGTGTTGTTTTTTTAGGCTTTTTTGTTTGTTTTAGTGGGGGGGTCCACGCCGTACACTTTTCACATGTCTCACTACAACGCGCTGGTGAACATACGTATTTGTATGCACATGTATGTGTGTGTATGTGTATCTGTGTGTGAGTGTATGTGAGCATGTGCACATATGCGAGTATGTGTGAGTATGTGTGCTAGTGTATGTGTGAGTGTATTTACTAATACCTCCGCCAGGGCAGGATGCACCACCAGGTCAATTTTTAAACGCTGTTTAATAGGTTTAAATTCAGAATTTACCTTCTCCTAGATTGGTTGCCTAACCAATTCTAAAGAACCATTTTCCTGCTGTTTACTAAATCATAAAGTGTGTGTATATATATATATATATATATATATATATATATATATATATATATATATATATATATATATATATATATATATACTTAAATGTATATATAGGTATGTGTATGTATATATATATATATATATATATGTGTGTGTGTGTGTGTGTGTGTGTGTGTGTGTGTGTGTGTGTGTGTGTGTGTGTGTGTGTGTGTGTGTGTGTGTTTGTGTGCGTGTGTGTGTATATTTAGGTGTGTATTTTTGTATGTTTGCCCAGTCGGCTGTGGCTGTATAATACACCGACTGCACCTCTGCAGTAGGTAAGACCCACCCAACGAGTGTCCTTGATATGACACTAAACAGTCTGATGGTGAGGTTCCAGTGATGCTGGGCTTTGGGGAATGCGGAGTACCTCTTCATTTCCATTGCTCCGAGGTCCACTGTTGCTCGGAGTGGTAGCACCTGATAGGGCCCTATCTATGGGTTAAATAGAACTAACTGCATACTTATGCTAAACTGAATTGTTTGAATAAAAACTGTTTCACTAAACTGAAGAGCTTGAAATAGAAATTTTTTTTACAATTAAACTGTATACTCATGCTAAACTGAATGATTTGAAATAGAACTGATTATTTATATAAAAATAGATTTGGCATTAAATAACCTAAAACGGTTGATATGCCATAAAACCCAACAAACCATTTGTGTATGTATACACATGTGTGTGGGTCTCTCTCTCTCTCTCTCTCTCTCTATATATATATATATATATATATATATATATATATATATAGAGAGAGAGAGAGAGAGAGAGAGAGAGAGAGAGAGAGGGGAAATGTGTGTTTATATGTATATTGGTTTGTGGGGATATATATATATATATATATATATATATATAGAGAGAGAGAGAGAGAGAGATGGAGAGAGAGAGAGATATGGAGAGAGAGATGGAGAGAGAGAGAGAAAATTGTGTGTGTATGCGTGTGGATACATATATATATACATATATATATGTGTGTGTGTGTGTATTTTACCAACTACCCTGCATGAGCAGGATGCGACACAAGGTCAATTTTAAGCGGCGTTTAATAGCTTGATAGATTTGAACAAACTGATAGATAGATAGATTGATATGAATAAACTGATATAGATAAAGAGAGAACGACTGAGAGAGTAACTGGTATTTGTAAGAACTGTCTCTCGCCGAACTTCCACTATTGTGATGGTATCAGACTGCACTTATTAGCATTCCGAAATGATGCCTTGTGCCTTACTATGCTATATTAATTAAGCGATACTCCTTAAACACATGACAGAAATCATTCATTATTTGACGGTTCTGTTAAAGTGAAGTATTGACAATGAAATACTACAAAAAATGTGAGGCAAACAATATCGACAAAATAAATTGAAAAACAACTTTAGTTTTAACAAATAATAATTTTATAAAAATAAAAACTTTCTATTGAATGATAGTGTGTGTGTGTGTGTGTGTGTGTGTGTGTGTGTGTGTGTGTGTGTGTTCGTATATGTGTATGGATACATAAAATATATAAATATGAAAAACAAGGTATTCAGAGGATGATTTTCTTTATAGATGAATAATTTGCCAACGTTATACATATCGGTTTTTATATTAAATCATCATCAGGGCAATGTTAATATGTGATTCTGTATCTTCTGAATTATATTCAGTTCTTAAAAATGAAACGAAAAAATGAGAAAACTCTTAACCCTCGATCACCGTTAATAGCATTCGGTTTCAAAACTGACGTAAATAGTGTTCAAAATTCATTTTAAAACGTAAGGTTAACCTCAAATTAAACGTGTGGAGTCATCCGATGAGACGAAGAGTATAATGCTATTCTTTGCCGAAATAAATTTACAATGACAATTAAACCAAGTTTGAGTTTTCTAATTGCATTGTATACGCTGTGTATATGAGTTTTGTTATATCGACCACAAGAGAGAATATATAAGAATAGCCATACATCTAGAACTCCCATAGATTTATATTCTATACGCGAATAATCCACACCCATTGTCTTCGACGCCGATTGGATATTAGTTATATATATATATATATATATATATAAATATATATATATATATATATATATATATATATATATAAGTAAGTAAAGTTGGCGACCATAGTCAAGGGTGACCAGAAGGCTCCCTTTTCAATAGCTTACTATACCGAAGTGTAGGGGAGGCCGCAATTCCTTTCCCCGGATTGCTCACTTTATCCTTGATACATACCTTATATTGCTGAGTGTTAAGCAAGGAGGTATCAAGTACCATTTTTAAAGTCTTTGGTATGACGCAACCTAGGATTGAACACAGGTCTCCTTGACCATTAGCGAACACTCTACCCAATATATATATATATATATATATATATATATATATTCCGGCTATTGGCTCATTGGGTAGAGTGTTCGCTAATGGTCCGGGAGACCTATATATATATATATATATATATATATATATTCTTCTCTGACTTTTCTTTTTCTTCTTTATTATATAGCTGCTTGTAATTTAGGAAGAATTGCGACAAGGATTGTTATTTTAAAAACTTTAAAAGCGAGTATAAATGAAAAAAATTAACTTATGAAAACTAGTTTGAATAAGAGTTCTTGTAACTTTTAAGCACTAATTTGACTAAATAGGGAGAAAACTTGAAAAAATCATTTTTGTTTAAGTTGTATTGTAAATAGAAACTATGAATAGATTCAACAATCTTTCGTTGCTTTTTGTCAGGTATGTTAACAATATACATGACAAAAATCAACGAAAGTTTGCAGTCAAAAAAATATTTTAAAATTAATACTGTCTTGATTATATCTGACTAACGCGTTCTTTTTGTCACTGTTTTTTGAAATTTTTTTCGCCATATATATATATATATATATATATGGGTGGGGGGTTCGTGTTGTGTTTATCATTGTAGAACTGGATACGGCAACACAAGTTCAAATGCTATACGAGACTATATTCCATATAGCACTAATATTCTTGGAAAACGAACGCCCCATCTTAAAAATGAACGCTTCGGAAACAAGACTCGACTTCGTTACTAAACATTGTTCTGCCTTTTTGTAACATCTTCGGTAGCGTTTTTTGTCCTTATAATTACATGCTACTTTTACACAGGTCCTTCCTCAGCAGCCTACAGATAATTCGTTCAGTGCCAAGGGCGGATCTTTAGCTTATCACATATGCACTTGTGCTTAGAAAGGGTGGATGTGTGATCACGATTACTCCTTTTGGGTGCTTAAAAGAAATCAATTTCAGCGCGAGCACAAAAATCATAGAAAAAAAACAAAAAAACTAAGACGAATTCATTGTGTCATAATTTCTTCTTATCTATCTACGCACTTTAAACAATATAGGTTTGGTTGGTTTCTTTGTTTAATGGCATATCAACCTTTGTAGGTTATTTAATGCCAAAGCAATTCTCCGAGAAGAACAGTAGTAGTACTATTTAACCCATAGCTGGGAGGATAAGGGGGTTCATACCTTTCCCAAGGGTATTTAGCCCGAAAGTGAACGTAATAGCGCGACTGGAATACGAACTCGCTTACTACGATTCCGCAGTTCATCGCTTTAACCATTACGCCACGATGACACCCCCTTTTAAACAATATAGGTTTCGTCACAGAATTTGAAAGGTCTTATTAATAAAAAAATAAAAAAAACAGAAATCATTAGGCTCCGGGGCTTTTGTGAAATTCTTCCGCCATTTTTCCAGTTTGATTCCGCACAAACACACACATTCACAGAACACACACACACACACACACACACACACATATATTAGTGGGAATATCGTAGATATAGTCAACAATGCTTGATGACAGTTTCTCACCTCTGCGATCATAGAACCTAGTGGTTTCAATGTAATAGTTTATCACTTTATATACTGCTGTGTGTAGCTGATGGGAAGGGTGATCAAGTTTGGGGTGCATTCTGGGAAGTCTACTTTAAACTGCATGGTTATTTACGCGGCTATGTTGCAACAAATTTGCTATTTGTAGATTTATTTACTCAACTATATCTGATTTACCAGGCCACTGGCCTAATGAGTAGAATGTTCTCCAATGGCCCGGGAGACCGGGGTCAGTCCATGGTCGAGTCATACCAAAGACTCAAAAATGGTACTTAATGCCACCTTGCTTAGCTCTCAGCATTATAAGGTTCCAATCAAGTATAAGTGGAGCAATCTAGAAAATGGAGTAGCGCCTTCCCCTGCACCTTGGCGTAGTAGCTATGGAAAAAGGAATCTTTGGGTCCCCCTCGACTAAGGTCGCCAACTTTACTTATATTGGATTTATCTTTTTCTAGTGTTTGTGGCTTCGGAGTCTTAATTTCCTCATTATTATTATCCTTATTATCCTTATTATTATTATTATTATTATTATTATTATTATAACTGCTGCTGTTATCTTATTCTATGTGAGTTTTTTACTCGAGCATTTGCTGGAGGTCTTTCACTGGAGTTTGAGTGACAGCAAGTCTCCTCATGTCCCCTGGACTCTCCTAAGTATTTTAGCAGATCTTAACAGTGCTGTGGTCTAGATGGACTCGATTCTTTCTCTGATCTACAGTTTTCATTAAAGTCTGAGTGACAGCTAGTCTCTTCCGGCCTCTTGGACTCTTTTAAATATTTAGCAGAGCTTAACAGTGCTGTGGTCTGGATGGTCTCGATTCTTCCTCCAGTCTTTTTTTCCAACTGTTTTGGAATCGTTCCAAGTAGGCCAACTACAACGTAACTCTTTCGGTCCATAGTCTGTTTTTTTGTTTGATTTAGTTTTTTTCATTTTTTTTCTTCAGTTCTCCGGCAAGGTCAAAGTGTTTGTCTGCATTTTCACTTTCTTCTTTATTCACTTTGTAGTCACTCGAATAGCAAAATCCACTCGATTACAAGTATATATATATATATATATATATATATATATATATATATATATATATATATTGCTAATTAACACTCCATCTATTCTTCTGCTCGGGATTAGGTCATCCGTTGTGTCTCAAACTCCCAGAGAATTTTATGCTTCTCCTCTATGTGCTTATACAATTTTTTTAGGAGGGTCACATTTCAACTTCTTGCACAGTTCCGAGTGGAACACCTTACATTCTTAGCGGTGCCTAGTCTTGTACTTATTTTGTGCTAGTTCGTTGCATTCGCTTATTAGGTTGAAACCAGTTGGGAATAATAAAAAAAAAATAAAAGCAATATTTCTCTTTGTCTTTTCACTTGTTCTTCTCTCTCTCTCTCTCTCTCTCTCTCTCTCTCTCTCTCTCTCTCTCTCTCTCTCTTATATATATATATATATATATATAGTTTGCAATATTTTAAATAAAGTGAACTCAATATCGATGATAGAGTGTATTATTCAAGGTATACGAAAATAAATTTCCACTTTACAAGCTAAAAACTAATGAACGTTCGTGGATGTCGGAAACTTTCTTCCTAATTCCTTTTTACATTCAATCTCATCATAATGTTCATTTTAAATATGATGTGGATTTTGTGAAGAAACAAATTCCTGAAACGATAATTGATAAAATTACCTTATACTTACAATATAAAGAGGCAGATATTCTAACTATATGACCCTATTGAATCACCAGATTAAAAGCATAGAATTTGTATCCGGGGAAAAATGAAGGGGCACCAATATTGGGCTGTTCTTATGGTATCACGTGACTTAAATCTAGTCCTGCATACTCGTCTAGATAGTCTTATGAGTGCGAATTGGATGCTTACTGAGACCCAGCCTTAGGCCAGACTCAGTAAATCTTGGTAAATAATAATGAAATTAAAAATAAAGGAAACGAATAATAAAAGTAAGTAAAGTTGGTGACCGTAGTCGAGGGCAACCAGAAGGCTCCTTTTTCAATAGCTACTACACCGAGGTGTACAGAAGAGCGCTACTATTTTTCCTGGATTGCTCCACTTTACCCTTGATCCATACCCTATATTGCAGAGTGTTAAGTAAGGAGGCATCAAGTACGATTTTTGAGTCTTTGGTGTGATTCGACCTGGGATTGAACCCAGGTCTCCCGGGCCATAAATAAACAAATAAATAAAAAATAATTAAAAATAGATAAATGAACAAATGAAATACTCGCTTTTTCGTACAACTTAACTTTGAAATTTGCTAAAAAGGAAAATTAAATGATTTTTTTAAGATTATTATTCGAACGTTTTATGTTGGTAAAATAGAGAGCTACTCTTACAATGAAAATTTACAATATATCAAAACAAGACAATGGAATTTTATAAATTATCATGGAAAACCCGAAAATTTCAATTCGAAAATTATTTTCACTTTACTTTTTCAAAACTGTAACACTGTAACTTTGCCATTCAAGAAATATTTTGTAAATTTAACGTGTAAGCATAGCCTCTCATTTTACCGACATAAAACGAAATATCGACGAAATTGCAAAATAAGTTACGTTAAACAAAAAGTGGGGTTCTCAAAAGGTTTTTTTTCTTCATATTCTTCCGCAGGTTAAAATTGGTTGGGGCTGTAGAATACACCGACTGCATCTCTGCAGGGTGAGGGTAAGATTTCCCAAGCGAATCTCCTAGATATGACACTAAACAAATGGGGCTTTATGGAATGTGGAGTACCCGTTCATTGCCATCACTCCCAGGTCAACTCTGACCAGGAGTAGTAGTACCTGATAAGGTCCTATCTGTGGCTCAAATAGAACTGTTTGCTATTTAAACTGTTCGTAAACAAATGACTGATGTTTAATGAATTGTTTGTGATACAGAGTAATACTTGGAATCATTTAACTGTGTGCAAAAGAATAAATAATATTGAATAGAATTATTGATGTTATGAGAACCATTAACTGTATACAAATAAATAATGTTATCAACAAAACGATTACAAACCCTATATATCTAATATATATGTATAAACAGGATTTTGCATTAAAAAACCTACAATGGTTGATATGCCATAAAACCCAACCAAACCAAATCATATATATTTAATATATATGTATAAACAGGATTTTGCATTAAATAACATAGAATGGTTGATATGCCATAAAACCAAACCAAACCAAATCATATATATTTAATATATATGTATAAACAGGATTTTGCATTAAATAACCGACAATTGTTGATATGCCATAAAATCCAACCAAACCAATTTCTTCAGAATGTCTGCTAAGAAATTATAGAATTGTTATAGAATTGTTTCGATATGTTTCTTCTTGTTCAAACTGTTCTTTAGTTGAAAATTAATTCCACCATTTTCATTTCACTCATCCAATCTCTTCTTTTTCCTTTAAAAATAGAAATGCCGTTTCCACTTGTGCAGATTTTCACCGGTTGCTAAACGTTTTAAGTTCAATCTCTTATGCCAATCGTCTCCTCGAAAAAAAAAAGTAGCATGGGTTGAACTTCCTAAGAAATCTACATACAACCAGTTTCCCTGGGTACCCTATTCATATGTCCTTGTGTCACATCTAAGCAAAAAGCTTAGTAAATTACTACAACATCAGACCAGTTCACATACATCGGTAATAGTATCTCATCTACAGAAAGTGATGTCAGCATATGAATGGGTAAAGTATGGACTGTTATTGACAGGTTATCGACCATATGAAAATCTGAACTCTCCGATAAAATAAGATGGGATTTCTTCTGAGCTGTAGCAAACTAGTACAACTGTATAGTTGCACCGCCTTGACTCAAAATAGACGATTAGAGAAAAGGCTTAATAATACCAATCGATAAGACTGATGAGTAAACATCGGTCTGGATGATTGCCTTTTTTTATGGGGGCTCCCTCGCCACATTCGTGAGGGTGTTTCGGTACAGAGTTTTCTGTTGTCTGACGGCTTTGTGTTGCTTTTATGTAGACAGACTTCTTTCATTTGAAAATATTTACTTTACTCTCGTTGGACCTATAACAATTTCTTTATATATATATATATATATATATATATATATATATATATATATATATATGAGAGAGAGAGAGAGAGAGAGAGAGAGAGAGAGAGACAGACAGATGGTAGATTTTGATGAATCTGACAAGATGATAAAAATAAGTGGAAAATGAATAAATCAAACAGTTACAACAGTTTAGTTGTAATATTTCGTACTTCTTTCTTGAATAAAGAACAAAATCTTACTTCAAAACCCGTTATACGTGTTTGATTTATTCACTTATTATATATATATATATATATATACAGTGGGGTGAAATAGATAATTTTTATTTTTTATCTTTCAAACATAGCCTGAGAAAAGATTTTATATACATTTACTGTATCAGGATATATTCTACTAATATGTCTATATAAACTTCGGTTACAATTAATTTTACAGAAATTAATGTTATTTATTCATTTTCGCATGTACGAATATTTATTTCATATATGGCATTAATTTCATATGTAGAATATTTATTTCACCCCACTATATATATATATATATATATATATATATATATATATATATATATGACCTAGAATAAAATTCTTCTAAATATGACAATTTGTTTAAGCACCATCTTTTCGATAAATCTTATTATCTTTCCTTTATTTACAGAAAAGGTACATAGGTTAGTCTCTTCAGACGATTGTTTTTGCTTGTTTGTTTTTTTCTTTAGTAAATGGCTTATTAACCATCGAGGGTAATTCAATGCAAAGGCCATTCTTATAGAAGAAGCGCAGTGGTACTATTTAACCCATTGCTGGGTTGACGATTGTATTTTTTTCTTAAAAATACGTAAAACGTACGTAAAACGTACGTAAAAATGACTGTTATGAGGTGGTCACAAATGGGTGAGTAGACATCTATTTTAGGTTTTATTCTCTCTACTGTCTGACATTGGGCATTTTTTCATTATTGAAGAAACATTTTAAAAACAACTTGTTTATATATATATATATATATATATATATATATATATATATATATATATATATATATATATATATATATATATATATATATATATATATATATATATATATATATATATATATATATATATATATATATATATATATATATATATATATATATATATATATATATATATATATATGTGTGTGTGTGTGTGTGTGTGTATTACTAAAAAACTGCTGCACAGTTAACAAATGAAAGAAAAAACTTATCTTTATATACAAGCATCTATTGGACACGGCGACACGTGTTCAAATCCTGGACAAGACTGGTTGCTTTTCACATAGCACTAATACCCTTGGGAAAGGTATGAATCCAATTATTCTCCCTCCTACTATGGGTAAATAGTTGGGCAGACTGATTCCTTCGCCATTGGTGAGGCAACCAGTCTAGGAAGAAAACTCTGAAGTTAAAACTCCGCTTTGAAAATTATCCTTTTGTTACATCCTGCCCGTGCGAAGGAGTTGGTACATTATACATATATATATATATATATATATATATATATATATATATATATATATATATATATATATATATATATATAACTGACAATAGATTTTACATCGTGAAACTGTTAGCTACGGTAAAGAATTTGTGATAATCGTGATTGTAAACGTTTTTAAATTTCATTAAAAAAAATTTTTAAAGGCGATTTTAATCATTGATCATAATCAATATGGCTTATAAACCCTTGCAGGTTTTTTAAACAAATAGTTTGTAGGTAACATTTTCAAACTAGCCATAGATTATTTGTTTTTACACAATTAAATGGTTTTAAATATTGCTAATTATTGTTTTCGCACAGTTAAATCGTTTCAAGAATTGCTATCTAACACTGATTATTCTATTTGCACACAGTTAAATAGTTTCAAGTATTTTCACCAAATATCAGTTTCTGAATTTAATATTAATCATTTGTTTGCACACAGTTAATGGTTTCAAGTATACACCATTGTTGGTAATTAATACCAAATCCATTTTTATTTATATAAACAGTTCTATTTCAAACAATTCAGTTTAGTATAAGTATAGTTTTTTTGTTTACACTCAGTTAAATGTCAAAAACGGTTCCATTTCAAACAGACATGTTTTGCGTAAATACACAGTTTATTTCTCTTTGACCCATAGATAGGACTCTATCAGTTGCTACCACTCCGGGACAGAGAGGACCTGGGAGCGATGGCATTGAAGGAACACTCTGCATTCCCCAAGGCTCGAGCATTACTAGAACCCAACCATCAGTTTATTTGATGTTATATTCAGGGCACTCGTTTGGTGAGGGGGGGTCCTTACCCCTCTGCAGAGATGCAGTAGGTGTATTCTGCAGCTCCAACCGACTGGGCAAAGTTGTTTCGGAATATTTGGCTTCGGGTTGGTTTCTTTGTTTAATGGTATATCAACCTTCTTGGGTTATTTAATCCCAAATTCATCCTTCTAGAAAAAAAGTAGTGGTGCTATTTAACCCATAGTTGGGAGGATAAGGGGATTCATACCTTTCCCAAGGGTATTTGTCTGAAAGTGAACGTAATAGCTCGATTGGAGTTCGAACTCCAGTCCAGCGCTTTAACCATGACACCACTGTTTCGAAAATGTTTGGGGGAGTTTTTGTTTTTTCTTGTTTTTGTTTGTTTGCACACGGTCCTATCGAATGAGATAGATTTATAAGTAGAGTTATTTGATCCCTAGTCGGCTATCTGTCACTAACAATTCAATTTAATATTAATCCATTGTTGCATAAATGGTTTGGTTTGTTGGCTTTTTTGGCATATCAACCTTTGTAGGTTATTTAACGCCAAATCCATTTTTATGTAAATAATCTGTTCTATTGAAAACAATTCAGTTTAGCATAAGTACACAGTTTAATTGTCAAAAACATTTATTTCAAACTATTCAAGAAGTTATATGTAATAATTCAGTTAAGTGTAAATACAATCTTAATGTCGAAAAACAGTTCTATTTCAAATAATTCAGTTAAGCATAAGCACGCAGTTTAAATGTAAGTACGGTTTAATTGTCAAAAACATTTCTATTTTAAGCTATTCAGTTTACTCAAACAATTCAGTTTAGCATAAGAATGCTGTTAGTTCTATTTAACCCATAGATAGGGCCCTATCAGGTGCTACCACTCCGGGCCAGAGTGGACCTGGGAGCGATGGCAATGAAGGAGTACTCAGCATTTCCCAAAGCTCCAGCATTACTGAAGTCTCACCATCTGATGGTTTAGTGTCATAGAAAGAAAGAAAGAAGAGAAAGAAGAGAGACGGAGAAAGAAAAAGAGAAAGAATATGAGGAGAAAGAGAGGCTGTAAATAAAATAGAGAGAAAAAGAGAAAGGGAGAAAATAGAGAAGGAAAAAGAGAGAGCGAAAGAGAGAGATGGAGGGAAAGAATTTAGAGTGAGACATAGATAAGGTGAAAAAAGGAAAAAGAAACACCGAGAGAGAGAGGAGAAAAAGAGAAGGCACGAAAGAAAGAAAGAAAGAAAGAAAGAAAGAAAGAAAGAAAGAAAGAAAGAAAGATCGTGAACGTAGGACAGAGGGAGAAAAGTGAGAAAGAGTAAAAAAAAAAAAAATAGGTAAAAGAAAGAAAGAAAGAAAGAAAGAAAGAAAGAGACAAGGAGAGAAAGAAGAGGAGAGAAAGAGAGAGAGAGAGAGACGGAGAGAGACAGAGACTGAGAAAGACAGAGACAGAGACAGAGATAGAGAGAAGAGCAAAGAAGAGAGAGAGTGTGAGAGAGAGAGACAGAGAGACAGAGAGATCGAGAAAGAGAGTGAGAGAAAGAGAGAGATTAAAGCAATTTCATAAATGACACATGAATCTGTTAATGGCTTTACTCGAGAAACATTAAAATTGGTGTGAAGGTAGCAACGTCTGGAACCTTTTTTTGGTTTTTGTTTTTTTTTGTTTTTCGCTTTTATTTTTGCTTTTTCATTTGTTGTTCCGATTTTTAACGCCTTTGTCATTTGCTTTTTTTTTTCTTTTTTTCTTTTTTGCTTTTTTCTTCGTTTTGTAATTTCAGTAATGGATAGATTTCATATTTATGGCCTTATTTATTACCGTTCAGATTAATAATTTATTTTGTGAGCTTCTTGAAGAGAGAGAGAGAGAGAGAGAGAGAGAGAGAGAGAGAGAGAGGGAGGGAGGGGGTACTACCAGTGCCAACAGTGTCGCCGCCCTCGCCGCTGCTGCTGCCGCCGGTGCTTAAAGTTAGCTGATTTGTTCAAAAAAGATCGCCCATAAAAACTCCGACATTCAGGTGCATTCCGAGATATAAGGCATAATTAAGCTATAATAAATATTGAACAGACAAAAACAAAAAAGGGTAATTTAAATGAATTAAAAAATATCCTTCTGATCTTACATACTATAGCTGAAGTACCTGTCTACGCCGGGTAGGAAATCCAAACTCAGTCCGTAGACACGGCAAAAACCAACAAATACCCCTTTTGTTTTGTGAATTGAATTACCATGACCAGTAAATCCGGCGAACACTTATGCACGACATACGGAAACAGTAAACAGCTGTTTCGACCTTATTAGGTATCATCAGCCGTGTACACCGTGATCTCCACCACTGGAGATCGAACCAGCGACCACAGATTGCAGAGCCAAAACTCTATAACTGAGCCAACTGTCCATATCGCACGCATGTGACGCCAAATTAACTAATTATGCTAATTGCGCGACCAATTAACCTGAATGTCTGGCAAGTTACATCCGTACTCTTTTCAGAGGACACGGACACCTCCAGGGTCACATCTTCCCAAGAGGGTTAGAAATACGCATCCACGTAATTATTATGACCTCAAGGACAAGGATATAGATCTATATTTTCTAAGTAGAGGAATTGTATTGTGAATTGAATTACCATGACCAGACAATTCAATTCACAATATAATTCCTACACTTAAAAAAGAAAATGAACATCTATCCCTTTTGTTTATATCGTTTATCTCAAAATGTCCACTTTGCCAAAATTACCCCGTCCCAGACAGCGTCTGTGGTAAAGTCTCTATAAAGTCCAAGGTGGACCAATGATTAAAATCGCGCCCTGTAGAAGAGTAAGACCCCCGCAGGAAAAGGTTGTCCTGGGTATCACATTAAAATGCATCTGATGATGAGCTCCAGTTCTGGAGATCTGCAGAGTATGGAATAGCGCTTCATTGCCATTACTCCCAGGTCAACTCTGACCCGGAATGGTGGTATCCGTTTGAGTCCCATCTATGGGTCAAATAGATTTGTTTAAAAGTCATTCGTTGAGACGGTCTCCGAGGCTAACATGCTGGACAACGACATCGTAGGAAGCGAGTTTGAACTCGTCTCACTGTTACGTTCACTTTTGAAGTAATACCCTTGGGAAAGGCATGAACTCCCTTATCCCCCAAGCTATGAGTTGAATAGTACTACTACTGTCCTTCTACATGGGTTGATTTTGCATTAAATAACCCCCGACTTGCCATTAAATAAAGAAAGTGAAACCGAAAAATCAGTCATATTCAATAGTTTGTTGGTTTGTGTTTAATGGCATAATAACCCTTATGGGTTGTTAAATGCCAAATCAAGTATATATGTGTGTGTGTGTGCGTGTGTGTGTGTGTGTGTGTGTGCACCCCATGAAACAACAGCTGTACGGCCACTTACCTCCAATCTAAAAAACCATCCAAGTAAGATGAACAAGACATGCAGGACGCTTCTGGAGAAACAAGGTCGAACTCATAAGAGAGATCCTTCTATGGATCCCTACACATGAACGGACCAGTGTTAACTGACCCGGTTTGTGATGTTAAAGGTTTTTACTACTGCAGCTATTATGTTCACTTTCGGACAAATACCCTCGGGAAAAGTATGAACCCTCTTATCCTCCAAGAATTTGGTCAAATAGTGCCACTACTGTTCTAGAAGGATGGATTTGCCATTAAATAACCCCAGAAGGTTGATATGCCATAAAACAACAAAACAAAAAATACTCCAAGTGACTGATCAATTGATGATTAATAATTACTTGAAACCATATAATCATATTTACCAACCCCTCCGCTCGGGCAGGATATGACACAAGATCAATTTTTAAGCGGAGTTTAACAGGTTTGAATTCAGAGTTTTCCTTCTCCTAGACTAGTTGCCTTACCAAGGCTGTAGAACCTAGTCTGCCCTGCTATTTACCCATAGCTGGAGGGAGAATAATTGGAGTCATACCTTTCCCAAGGGTATTAGTGCTATGTGAAATGCAACTAGCCTGGTCCAGGATTTGAACTCGTGTCGTCGTGTCCATATCCTACGACGATAACCATTACACCACGGGCACCTCCAAAATAAAAACATATAATCACTTGCAAAAAAAAGACTGACTTCTGCATTAAATAACCAACAAGATTTGACATGCCATAGATCTAACCGACCAACCATTGCTCTTGAGTTCAGTTCTCACTGGCTCCTCTATACATCTGTCCTTGTACCAAACACAGTTAAGCTTAGTAAACAAATACAATCTATGAATGCTAATTATACGTTAGCATCTGGTAAAGAACGTAAGGTAATTGTGACGGCAAATTAAAATATTAAAGATCCCCGGACGAGCAACCATTTAAAAGCGTATGGGAACTGGTGCATTTAAATATTGTTATCACCAAACGGGGAGTTTATTTTTCGCACTTGTTAAGACGGGACAGCCTGGCATTTGATCCCTCGCAAAATAAGTTCCAGTTAAGATTCCCTTTTGGGGCGTAGGGAAACTGGCAGATTATGTTGGGGTTAATTTGGGGCTAGACTGACCACCGCTGGCAAGGGGTTTCCAAATTTCACATCACACAAACACCCATCAGGCCACTACCTCCTCCTACCCCTAAGATAATAGAAGATATGGGCCTCTAGGTTTAGATATAATAATATTAATTATAGTAGTCAACAATTCCAGTTTCCCCGTATAATATTTTTAAAGGAAATAATAGGACGATTTAGGCGAGAATAACATGAGGCGAACGAAGCTGAAAAGAGAGCATTCAATTGACAACTTGACAGGCAGAAAACACAATGAATAAATTTCGACACGTGGGGACATTAAAATATAACAAGGTTTTTACTACACGCGGACACACGTATTTAACGTGTCGGCTATATTATCAGCGGATAATACATAAATACAAATGTCTTTCTTCCTTTTTCTAATCTTTCTTCTTTCTTTAAATTGAGAGGGAGAGAGAATATGTAATTGCAGTACTTAGGAAGGATGGAGGGAGAAATTCTTAATGTTTACTTAGCTTTTGACGAGTTCCTTCTGAGAGTATTTTCTCTTTCACGGGCTAGCGGAGTTTTTTTTTTACATAGCTCGGCTTGAATGCGTCTGTTATCTTGTCCAAGAGCTTTCCGCTTCTTCACCCGGAGTTTGGCATGAGACTCCGTTCACCGCGACCTCTGTTCCAAAACTGATTTCCTTATCCCTATTTCCGCCGACAAAAAAGGGCGCTACTTCCGCTTTAGGATTCTAGCCAATCATTTAGCCTCTTTCTTCTTCCCTCCGGTCACAGAGACCAAACATCTGTTGGCCTTCATTCTGACCTGGATTTGTTACTTCGGCTGCGAGGAATTGACCTACATTCTTTTCTTCCTTCAACAGACGGCCGAAGTTGACCTACATTCTTTATTCCTCTTTTAACGGTCAGTCTTTGGCGGCCTGTCAATTCAAACACGAAGGGGTAGTAGAAATTCCTTATTTCTCTTCTCTCAGTAGTAGACCATGTGACATAATGTAACATCTAACTGTTTGGCCTTCTATTGAGGACCGACAAACAAACTTCTCTAATGTATTTATATAGATAAGGCCATTTTGTCCATATCTTTTGTCTGATTAGTTTTTCGAGAGATTTCTGTTTTCAACTTTCAGTTTCTATTTCTACACATCTCTAAATACACATCTCCTTCTTCATTTGTTAAGGTTGACAACGAATCTAGGAGAATGTTTCAATTCGTGCCCGTCTGGGTGTCTAACATTAATCTGCAGGAACCAACATTGCAAGTCGTAACTAATCGCACATAATTGTATATCATTTCAATTTTCATTTTCAGCTACAAAACACGTTTTTATTTCGCGTAGTCAAACAGAAATGTATCCAAATTATTTTTATTAGATAAGAATACTTGAAATCACATGACCATGGAAATTATTCATATTAAATAGAAATACTTGAAATCATACGACGATGCAAATTATCTGTATTAAATAGAAATACTTGAAATCATACGACGATGCAAATTATCTGTATTAAATAGAAATACTTGAAATCATACGACGATGCAAATTATCTGTATTAAATAGAAATACTTGAAATCATATCACCGTGCAAATTATTTTTATTAGATTGAAATACTTAAAATCGTCTAACCGTATTGAAACAAATTATTAGTTAAATGGAATCGCGCCTTGAAATGGTGATGATCACCATTAATTATCTCGTCACGCCCGGGGGTTAGGTTGTAGAGGCACACCTGATTGATGTCTGACAATCACCCTCCATTCATCTCGGTCGTGAGCTGTAGTCAACGACTCAACGAAAAGCAGGCCTGTCCGTTCCGGAATGTTAACTTCCCACCTTTCTTTTCTCTGTCTCTTTATCTGTCTTGCAGAATGATATTTGCCAGGATCTTTTCATATGTCCATACCACATCATTTCTTTTTTCTTTACAACGTGATGTGACCCAATCGCTGTCATGTGACCCAAAGACTGCAGTTATTATTTTATTCAGACCTGGTCATTTGAGATGTAGTCTCGGTTTGTGATGTTAAAGGTTTTTACTACTGCACCTCATCACAAGGGCTTCAATGCTTCTCGGGGGAGGCGGCAGTGATGTAATATTATAGCCGAGGGATTTCGGTTCATGCCTTTGGGTTTAGTTAGGCTGAGAACCTTTCGGCTCAGCACATGGGTTAGTTAGTTGCAACCTGGATGCAGGTGGTAACGCGCGCTCGCGCACAGAGCGGACATGTCACTCAGAGATGTCACAATAGCCTGAGATGATGAAACGGGTAACGAAGTGCGGGTGACGTCATGCACCGGAAGCGCGCGGAGGATTTTTGGAGTTTGAAGAAAGTTAAGAGTTGAAAACTAGACGCCAAACGAGGAGGTTCGACTTTTGGGGCTCGCTGAGGCGAGACGAATTTGCGCGCCGTGGGTGCCGCACGAGATAGGGGCCAGATGAAGAAGCCAACATAAAAAGATTGTGTTTCTCCTCCTTATGTCGAAACCTTTAACTCAAAAGTAATAAAAGGGTTTCGTACCTGAACAAGAAGTCGTATATGTAATGAACGTCCCATTTACATTTCACAAATAGCCGTATTTACCTATAGTACAGTGAGAGTCCAGTATTGATAAGCATACAGAAATATTAAGATAACCATTATACCCATAAATTTGATATTTTATTTTCGGCGAGATGTTTGTTTTTGCCGTATATTTTTCCGGGTTGTCAGCGCTGCTACTCATTGACCAATTCTAACCAGAACTTCTGGTTTCGATCCTTCTTCTAAGATGGTTGCGCAAAGGTATTTGAATCTATTAAAAATTTGAAATTTTCTGCCTTCCATTTTGATGTCCATTTTGATTCTATTTACTGTTGGTCATTGTCTTCTCTTGTTATATAATTAAGGTAGTGATTAATTATATTAATCATTTTTCGTTAATTATATTTTATTACTTATTTTAGTAAGGCTTTGAACGACTCGGTGTTTCTTGGTTCAGGTGTTATAGTCAGACGGGGCACTCGCATGCCCGCGCGGAAAGGATATGACAATCATCATCTGCGTTATAACTCCAAGACAGGAAATGGGACTGGACGGCCGCTGAAGTGAATTGTGGGTGGATGACTTCATACCCGGAAGAGATGATCCTGAGAAAATTGAGGATTTTAAAAAGACTTGAGTTGAGGTTCGACAATTGTAGCGAGCGGTTGGGTTTCTTGAATCTGATGAGATCAGATCAGCTTGGGTCTCAACCGCCAGAGATGATTTGAGATCTTAGATACAACAAGATGGGCTGTGCATAGTGAGTGTCAGCATAATATGGTTAGCACAGGCTTTTATGAATTGTGTTTCTCTCCTCATATCACCAAGGAATAAAGGCAAAAAGAAATAAACCCGTTCATATTGTCTGTATTGTTATTGTTATTATTGAGATATTATGGCAATACAACACTCTGCACTGATCTTCATTCAATCGGTATGCGATATTTTGTTAAGACTCTCGAAAAAAATTCACTAGTTCCACCTCAATGCCTGCTATAAAGTATTAAGCCAGCCAGCCAGTAATTACATTGAAGGAAAGTCTAATACACCTTATGTTACTTTATATATATATATATATATATATATATATATATATATATATATGTATATATATATATATATATATATACATACACACACACATATATATATCCCGCAGAAACTACGATAGACGCAGGTTACGTAACTGAACTTGCGTTTCTCGCAAATATTCCAGCCCAAATTAGACCTAGAGATAATTCTAAGAAAAGGAAACCTTATGAGAGAAACGGAATCTTTCCTAATAGCAGCACAGGACAACGCCATAAGAACCAATCATATCAAAGCGAAAATAGACAAAACTCAACAAAATAGCAAATGTAGACGATGCGGTGACAGAGACGAAGCGATCACTCACATAATAAGCGAATGTAGCAAATTAGCACAGAGGGAGTATAAGGCGAGATCCACTGGGAAATGTGCAAGAAATTTAAATTTGACCACACTAACAAATTGTATATGCACAACTCATCACCTGTCCTAGAAAATGACACACATAAACTCCTATGGGACTTTGACATACACACGGATCACCTAATCTCGGCCAGAAGACCAGACCTTATAATAACCAACAACAAAAAAAAAAAAAAAAAAAAAAAAAGAGAATCTGCAAAACTGTCGATTTTGCTGTCCCGGCTGACCACTGAATAAAACTGAAAGAATGTGAAAAGAAGGATGAGTACCTCGAATAAATAAGGTGCAACAAAATAGCAAATGTAGGTTATGTGGTGATAGAGACGAAACGATCAATCACATAATAAGCGAATTCAGCAAATTAGCACATAAAGAGTATAAGACTAGACATGACTGGGTGAGAAAAGTGATCCACTGGTAATTGTGAAAGAACTTGAAATTTGACCATACGAACAAATGGTATATGCCCAACTCAGAATTCGTTCTGGAAAATGAAACGCACAAACTGCTATGGGATTTTAACATACAAACGGATCACCAAATCTCAGCCAAACGACCGAACCCCATAATAATCAACAAAAAAAAAAAAGAGAACTTGAAGAATCGGGGACTTTGCTATCCCGGCTGACCACAGAATAAAATTGAAAGAAAGCGAAATGAAGGATGAGTACTTGGACCTTGCTAGAGAACTGAAAAAACTATACAAAATGAAAGTGACGGTTATACCACTTGTAAATGATGCGCTCGGTACAGTCACAAAAGGATTGATAATGAGACTGGAGGACTTGGAAGTAAGAGGATGAGTGGTGACTATCCAAACTACAGCTTTATTGAGATCAGTCAGAATACTGAGAAGAGTCCTGGAGACTTAAGAAGACTTGCTGTCACTCAAACTCTAGTGAGAAATCATCGCCTAACGCTGGTGTGAAAGACTCAAAAGAATAATAATGATAATAAGCAGCTACTTGTAAATTGATGAAGATATTCGTGTTCAACCTGGCAATTAAGTTAGTGAATTAAATTAAAAATCAGTGGGTGCCGAGGTCACTGGGTTTAGTTTTTGAAAAAAAAATACATGCATACACGAAAAATAAATAAGGAAAACAAAGGAATGTTATAAAATTTCTTTGGCGATTGTCTACTTCAAAAGTCGGACACAATTGAATTTTTACTGCACCAAACCTCAAAATGTTATTCTATTAATTTTAATTTGAAATAATGTATCGTGAATTTATTCTTTGATGTTTTTGTGTCTTGTTCTCTCAAAGTCTGAGGAACTGGCGTTGCTTCTAATGAAGTAAAATTGAGAAGAAAAAAAAATGAAAGTTACCGAGACAGATACAATCAAGGGTTATACATTATGAATAAGTAAAGAAAAAATGTTTTTAATTATAATTCACTGAATACTTCAAGAACTAATCAACTAATCATAAAAATAAGAACCAGTACATGACTGGGCGGGGACGGAGATTCTGCGGGAATTGTGCAAAGAACGTGAGATCGACCAAAAGCAAAAGTAAGGAAAAGTGTAAAATATTTACTCCTTTACAATGCAAAAAATTAATTAATCAGACACAAATCTGGTTTGGTTTAGTTTTATGGCATATCAACCATTGTTGGTAATTTAATGCCAAATCCTGTTTTACATATATATAAGATATATGATTTGTGAACACATTTTTTAGATTCAAGTTCCTAGTATTGTTATGTATCACTAAAAATTCAATTAAACATGAGTCATTTGTTTACACACAGTTAAATGTAAAAACAGTTCTATTTCTAACAATTCAATTTAACACGTTATTTGTTTGCACTCAGTTTAAATGTCAAGCAGTTCTATTTTAACCATATATAGGACACTGAGGCTTTTCTACTCCAGGTCTGAGTGAACCCAGGATCTATGGTAATGAAGAGGTACTCCACTTTCCCCAAAGCTCCATCATTACCATCAGATTGTTTAATGTCATATCCAGGATTCTCTGCAGAGATGCAGTCGGTGTATTCTACATAGAAATCTGGTGATGGCATAATACTCGAGTTGACTTATTGTTTTTAGCGGGGGGGACATTCCTGTACAAAAAGAATTACTGTTTAAATTATATACATGTATGTATATGTTATTATATATAATTTTATGTGCGTACATATATAATAATATGGATGTCTCTCTCTCTCTCTCTCTCTCTATATATATATATATATATATATATATATATGGTTATCTTTCGATGGCAGTTTTATTCTCTGCTATAGAAGCCACTCTTATAGAGGAGAAGCAGTAGTTCCCCGATCGAACTAACGATCCTGAGCGTAAAGTCGTCAGACTCACGTCCAGGACCTGTTTAGGTATTGAGTTTGGTCGTCCATGGGTTTATTCAAATACCTTTACGTACATCATGCTGCTTCCGATGTGTACGTAAAAAAAGGGGGGGAGGTAATTTTGATTTAAGTTTTCTTAAGTTTGGACCCCCACACATGGCCGTGCAAAAGCAGGACGACCAGCACGAACATACATTCAGCAGCTATGTGAGGATACGGGATGTTGTCCTGAAGACCTACCTAGGGCGATGAACGATAGGGAGGAGTGGCGAGAGAGGGTCACGGATATCCGTGCTACCAGCGCGATATGATGATATATATATATATACCTGGATAAAAATATAAGACCACCTTCAAAAATGAAGAAAAAGATATCGTTTTCAAATTTTAAATTTTGAAAATCAGATATATGAGAGATAAGACATTGCTTATATCATATATCCTTATTCATACATCGGGATGGGTCATCAGTGATGTTTCCTTTGGGTTCACGGGGGGTTTCGGGTCTTGCAACATCAGACCCCCTCACTGTTTTTGATATTAAAACTGTACTTACACTAAATTGAATTGTTTAATATAGAACTGTTTTGACATTTAACTGTGTGTAAACAAAATCTGTACTCATACTAAACTGAATTATCTGAATTAGAACTGTTTGAATAAACTGAATAACTTGAAATAGAAGAGTTTTTGACAATCAAACTGTGTACTCATACAGAACTGAATTGTTTGAAATAGAGCTGACTATTAGCATAAAAATGGATTTGGCGTTAAATAACCTAGAAAGGTTGATATGCCATAAAACCCAAACAACCAACTAACTGTAAAATGCGCCGGCTTCATCTCTGCGAAAGAGCAAAACCGCCCAACGAGTGTCCTGGATACGACACAAAACAATCTGATTGTGAGGTTCCAGTAATGTTGGAACTTTGAGGAATGCGGAGTACCTCTTCATTGCCATCGCTCCCATGTCCACTCTGGCCCGGAGTGGTAGCACCTGATAAAGGTCTTATCTATGTGTCAACACTTGTTGACACTTAAACTATACTTATGCTTAATTGAATTGCTTGAAATAGAAC
The DNA here is from genome assembly GCA_963585895.1 of Sepioteuthis lessoniana. Lineage (NCBI taxonomy): Eukaryota > Metazoa > Mollusca > Cephalopoda > Myopsida > Loliginidae > Sepioteuthis > Sepioteuthis lessoniana. The sequence goes on along the minus strand of CAUZXS010000021.1, from coordinate 87,827 downwards.
TGGTTTTATATTTAACTATGTGAAAACAAAACTCTGTACTTATGATAAACGGAGTTGTTTGAAATAGTTGAAATAGAATTGTTTTACATTTAATTGTGTGTAAAAAAAATTGTACTTCATTTAAACTGAATTGTTTGAAATAGAACTGTTTGATCATTTAACTTTGTGTAAACAAATTTCTGATGTTTAATTGAATTGTTAGTGACATAGCAATACTTAATCCATTTAATTTTGTTGACACGCTAAACTAAATAATTTGAAATAGAAATGTTTTACATTTAAGTGTGAGTAAACAAAAAACTGTATTTAAACAAATGACTTTGTATTAACAAAAAGCTGTGTTTATGCTAAACTGAATTGTTTGAAATCAAGTGAAAATATTTAACTGTGCACAAAAAATTGACCTCAGGTTTGTTTAAAAATGTTATCTAGAAAATGTGATTAAAAATCATATTCAATATATTTATAAAAAGAAGTTGTCATTAAATGACTTACAATGGCTGATATGCCATAAAACCAAACCAAATATTTGTATGTATGTATGTGAATACATATGTGTGCGTGTATGTAGATGTGGGTAGACTTGTATAAGTTAGTAATGAATTATTTAGAAGAAAATGAAAGTTATACATCGTTTAAACTTATTTCAAAACAACTTATTTTTTGCTTAAGCTCTTGATTTGTGATTTTTTTTTTAATGAAACAGTGTAAAATAAAAAACGTATATCGTAAAAAAAGTTGGTTTAGTCAAAAACCAAATCTAATTAAAAATGGCTATTTATGTAAGATGATCAAGGGAAATAATCTTTAATTCGTCTTGTTATTTTATAATTCCGAATATTTTGAAAAAGGGTAAATTGTAAGAAAATTTTTCTTAATTTAATTCTTTTTTTTTTTTTTTAAATAATGACAATTTCTTTATTATATGAATTTTAGCGGTAAAATTTAGACATATAATTGATAGGAAAAAAAAAGTTAAATTGTTGAATCGTCATCTTTTTGTTTTGATTTGAACTCTAAACCCTCAAATTCACTACAATATTTTTGTTTTTCTTAACAAAAAAACTTACATTTTGGTAGGAGGATTTACTTTCACATTATCTATTGTTGCCTAATACAGGTAAAAAAAAAAACCCAGACTGCCCTATTATTTACTCGTAGCTGGGAAGAGAAGAAATGCCTTTCTCAAGGGCATTAGCGCAAAGCAAAATGCAAACAGTCACATCGAGGATTTAAACTCGAATCTCGGATTCCATTTTCTCACTGCGATAACCGTTACACTAAGCGCCTCCCTTTGAACTCACCATAACAGCGGCCTATGATGATATTGACGCTTCTATTTGGAAAGAAGTGAAGACTTCTAATTAAATGAATTACTATTTCATATTTCTTTTATAACAATAATTTGAATAATTTAAAAAAAAAACCAACCAAAAACGTAGTCACAACAAAATTACCATTTGTAAATTAATATATATTTTTGCTTCATATTTTCATTTAAATTTTGAATCTAAATGAATTTAAGAACATTTTAAGATGGTTGGTTGGTTTATTTTTGGCATATCAACCATTGTACGTTATTTAATGCCAAATACTTTTTATACATATATATAAAATATATGATTTCTAAATACATTTTATAGATATATTTTGAAATGAGCCTGAGCTTATTTGTTTTCATACAGTTAAATAGTAAGTTGGCGACCGTAGTCGAGGGCGACCAGAAGGCCCCCTTTTCAAAAGCTACAACACCGAAGTGTAGGGGAGGGCGCTACTCCTTTCCCAGGACTGCTCCACTCTGCCCTTAATATGTACCTCATAATGCTGATTGTTAAGCAAGGAGGTAACAAGTACAATTTTTAAAGTCTTTGGTATGACACGACCTGGGATTGAACCCAGGTCTCCCGGACCAATGGCGAACACTCTACCCACTAGGTCAATGAGCCGGTATTACAGTAAAGTAGTTTCACTTATTTCTAGCAAATATGAATACAGTCACACTAGTACGTTTACTTTCGGGCAAATACCCTTGTGAAAGGCATGAACCCCCTTATCCTCCCAGCTATGAGTTAAATAGTACCACTACGGTTCTTCTCGGAGAATAACTTTGGCATTAAATAACCTACAAAGGTTGATATGCCATTAAACAAAGAAACCAAACCAAACCAAACTAAACCTAATATGAATAATTTCATTTACTATTAATCATTTGTTTGCACACAGTTTAATGTTTTCAAGTATTGTTATGTATCAGTAACCATACAATTAAACTGTAAGTCATTTGTTTATGCACAGCTGAATGATCAAACAGTTCTATTTACAATCATTCAGTTTAGTATTAGTACAGAGTTTTTGGTTAGCTCACAGTTACATGTCAAAACAGTTCTATTTTACAATTTTTGACCCATAAATAGAACCCTATCAGGTGCTACCACTCCGGGCCAGAGTGGACCTGGGAGCGATGGCAATAAAGGGGTACTCCGTATTCCCCAAAAGCTCCAGCATTACTGAAGCCTCATCATCAGATAGTTTATTGTCATATCCAGGACACTCTTTGGGGGGATCTTACCCCTTTGTAGAGATGCCGTTGGTGTATTTTGCAGCGCCAGCCGACTGGACCAAAGCAAATGTAAAAATCTCGTTTTAGTGTGCCGTTATTTCCTTCAAATCAAGAATTTACCTGATTAAAAAAATGAACATTTGTAAATTGTAAAAAGTATTTGGTTGTTTAGTTAGTGTTTTATGGCATATCGATCCTTGTAGGTTATTTAATGCCAAATCCCGTTTGTATTATTTGTAAGTAAATAGTTTGTAGGTTTCTGTTTTTTAGATGAGTTGTTGGAGACATTTCTTTGCACACAGTTAAATGGTTTCAAGTATTCCTATCTAACACTAATAATTCTATTTAATCCTCATCATTTTTGCACACAGTTAAATTAGTTTCAAGTATTGCTATTTAACCTTAGTAATTCTGTTTATCAAATATTCCTATGCAATATGAATAATTGGCATGTATGGTTTCAAATACAGAGTGTCTCAATATACATGGGACCCATGTGACAGATAATAACTCTACTAATAATAATATAGTGTTCTTTTTTTGTTACAGATTTGAAAATAGTATATTATAACAACGATTAATTCTCGGTCTCAATGCCTTGGACAAGAGAGGGAAAATATTTTGCATTGCGACTAATTTGGAGACTAAATCATTCAAATCCGTCTCAAAATGAATGCAACCCATTAATATGATAATGATTTATTACTGACACAAGAAACTCAAAAAAAAAAGATTTTGCCCAGTAGGCTGGGGGTATAGAATACACCAACTGCACCTCTGCAGTGGGGTAAGACCCCACCACACGTACACACCAAACGAATGTCCTGGTATGACACCAAACAATCTGATGGTGAGGTTCCAGTGATCCTGGAGCTTTGGAGAATGCGGAGCACCCCTTCATTGCCATTGCTCCCAGGTCCACTTTGGCCCGGAATGGTAGCACCTGATAGGGCCCTATCTATGGGTTAAATAGAACTAACTGCATACTTATGCTAAACTGAATTGTTTGAATTAGAACTGTTTGACTAAACTGAATAGCTTGAAATAGAAATGTTTTTGACGATTAAACTCTACTTACATTTAAACTGTGTGCTTATGCTAAACTGAATTGTTGGAAATGGAACTGTTTTTGACATTGAAACTATTACACTAAACTTAATTGTTCAATATAGAACTGTTTTGACATTTAACTGTGTGTAAACAAAATCTGTACTTAAACTAAACTGAATTAGCTCTGTTTAAATAAACTGAATAGCTTGAAATAGAAATGTTTTGACAATTAAGCTGTTTACTCATGCTTAACTGAATTGTTTGAAATGGAACTGACTATTTGCATCAAAATGGATTTGGCGTTGAATGACCTACAGGGGTTGATATGCCATAAAATGCAACCAACCAATCAACCAACCATAAAAAAATATTGCATGTCCGGAAAGCTGATATAATAACAACTATAAAATATTGATTTGATGTCTCTATCTCAAAGGATGCATTTTTACTGGGCGTGTTTCAAATGACTGCCACAGCGCTTGTCTCAGTAATAAATCATTATCATATTAATGGATTGCATTATTTTGAGACACCTTGTAACTAATAATTATCCTTAGAAAATAATGGTACAGTTCTATTTGAGCCATAGATAGGAAATTATTGGGACATACAGTCCAGGACTGAGTGGACCTGGGAGTAATGACAATAAAGAAGTTCTTTATATTCCTTAGATCACGAGGATTGGAGCCTTACCATCAGATGCAGTTTAGTGTCATATGCTGGACATTCGTTGCAGTGTGGGGGGTCTTACTTCTCTGCAGAGGAGCAGACGGCGACGTCTTCAGCTCCAGCCGACCAGGCTAATTAATTACAGCTTTATTTTTAAATTCAAGTCGAATTCTTCTTGTTCCTGAAACAATGTGAAAGTGAAGAGCCCCCACCACCAAAAAAAAAAAATTAAAATCTTTTAAAAAATAAAAAATTATGGCGTGTTTGAGGGCGTAAAATTATTAATTCAAATCGGAAAAAGAAAAAAAAAGAAAATTTAACGATCCTCCCTTTTTTCTTTCCATTCCATTTCGTTGTTGAAATTTTATTGGTAAAATTTAAATAATTAAAAAAATTATTATTGTTTAAATAAAACCACAAAATGAAAGGCCCAGTTAGCTAGGGTTGCAGAATACAACGACTGCATCTCTGCATTCTGGATATGACACTAATCAATCTGATGGTGAGGCTCGTGTAATGCTGAAGCTTTGAGGAATGCAGAGCGCTCCTTTATTGCCATTACTCCCAGGTTCACTCTGGCCCAGAGTGGTAGCATCTAATAGGGTCCTATCAATGGGTCAAATAGAACGAACTTTGTGCAAACAAATGACTGATGTTAAATTGAGACTGTTATATCGCAATACTTGAAATCATTTAACTGTGTGCAAAAAAGACCTCATGCTCGTTTAAGAATGTTATTTACAAAATGTGTTTTCAAATCTTATATATTCAATATATATGTATAAATAGGATTTTGCATTAAATAACCTACAATGGTTGATATGCCATAAAACCTAACCAAACCAAATCATATATATTTAATATGTATGTATTAAGAGGATTTAGCCTTAAATAACTTATGATCCCATAAAACAAAATCAAACCAAATTAAACCTTGATTTATTTTTGTTTGGATTTGGTTTTCGATCAAACCAATTTTTACGCCGTACATTTTGTGTTTATTTGATATTGTTTCGTTAAAAAAAATCCCAAATCAAGAGTTTAAGCAAAAAGGAGTTGTTTTGAAGTAAGTTTGAACGAAGCGCAACTTTCATTTTCTTTGAAATGGCCAAACAACTTTTTTGACAAACATTTTCCTAAACCTTGGTAATTTCCCCCTCGCCCCTGATCATGTTTCTCCCCAGATTAGGTTAGAATGTACTTTAAAATTTTACTCGCTCTCTCTTCGAGATCAACAACTGAAAAGTAGTGAGAATCCAATTTTATATGCGTTTAATCATCTAAAGGTTGCAGGTTCAATCCCGACAACAGACAAATAACAAAAAAATACTTACTATAGCTAAACAATTGTACCCTGTCATGATTAACGGAACTAAAACAATTTACACCCGTGGATTAAATAAAGGGTTCAGTTGGAAGTTCTGTGTAGGCTTCCGAGTTTGACATGAAAAAGCCTGAAGAAGGCCGAAGGACATATCGGCCGAAATGTAGTGAGTATAACAATGAAGGTGAAGTTAATAGTTCAAATATTTTAAGTGATAGAAATTTGTTTTGTTTCATGATATAAAGAGTAATGCATTTGGCAACTGATATTGGCCTGCAAAATGTTTAGCTGAGATGACAGACAACACACACCAAAAGAAAATCATAGAAATTCTTTGAGAGTAGATTGTTCAACAAACAGAAAGTTTGTTTGTTTATTTGTTTAAGTTTAATGGCATATCAACCTTTGTAGGTTATTTAATACCAAATCCATTTTTATACAAATAAACACTTCTATTTCAAACAATTCAGTTTAGCATAAGCACACAGTTTGATTGTCAAAAACATTTCTATTTCAAGCTATTCAGTTTAGTCAAACAGTTCTAATTCAAAAAATTCAGTTTAGTATAAATATAGTTTTTATCCATGCATGGTTAAATGTCAAAGTATTTCTATTTCAAACAATTCAGTTTAGCGTAAATACAGTTTCAAAGTCAAAAACAGTTCGATTTCAAACAATTCAGTCTAGAATAAGTATGCAGTTTACATGTCAAAAACGTTTTATTTCAAGCAGTTCAGTTTAGCCGAAGTACGCATTTTCGTTCTATTTAACCCATAGATAAGGTCTTATCAGGTGCTACCACTCCGGGCTAGAGTAGACCTGGAAGCGATAGCAATGAAGGGGTGCTCCACATTCCCCAAACCTCCATCATTACTGGAGCCTCGCCATCAGATTGTTTAGTGTCATATACGAGACACTTGTTGGCGGGGGAGGGGTTTTACACCTCTGCAGAGATGCAGTCGGTGTATTCTACAGTACCAGCCGACTGGGCTCGATAGTTTAGTGTCATATTGAGGACACTCGTTGGGGGAGTCTTATCTCTCTGCAGAGGTGCAGTCGGTATATTCTACCCCCTACCATCCAGCCGACTGGGCAACAAATAGAAAGTACTGCTGCTATTTCTTTAAATGTGATAAAACTCTGAATTTAGCTTTTGTTTTCCCTGTTTTAATGTTTCTATTACAATTGATTGCAATTCAATTTTTAATTGGTTGGTTGATCTTAGAGGTATGTCAATCCGCCTTTGACTATTTTATGCTTGGAGGTAAGGGAATTGCATTCATTGTACATTTATATTGATATTTTTTGTGCATTTGTCTCTTAAGAGAGGTGCCCGTGGTGTAATGGTTATCGTCGTAGGAAATGGACACGACGATTCGAGTTCAAATCCTGGACGAGACTGATTGCATATCAGATAGCAGTAATACGCTTGGGAAAGGTATGAACCCAATTATTCTCCCTCCAGCTATGAGTAAATGGTAGGGCAGACTGGGTTCTTCAGCCTTGGTATGACAACTAGTCTAGGAGAAGGAAAACTCTGAATTCAAGCCTGTTAAACTCCGCTTAAAAATTGACCTTGTGTCATATCCTGCCCGAGCAGAGGAGTTGGTAAATTGGATTTGTCTCTTAAGAGTTTTATTTTTGCACTTGGTCCTATCTATTACGAATGGTTTTTTAATAGATCTATTTGAATCCTCGATGGTACCCTATTAGGTACATTTATTTCGGGTCAGAGTAGACCTGGGAGTAATAATAAAGGAGTATTCCACACTCACTCTTTCTGTGGGGGGTTTAGCCCGTAGGTGGGAGATATAGTCAGCGTATTCAAAGTCCCTCAAGCAGGGCACGTATGTAAATGGAGATCATACTTGTTAAACTAAGTTCGGTATAAAATAACCCAACAAGAGTTGACATGCCATAAAAAGAAAAACTAAATAAGCGAATTTAATCCCAAGAGCCAAAGAAATTAGAAGTAATCTCAGTGGCCTAGTAAGGGTATAGGTCCAAAGAATATTGAAACTGCAGATAGAACCGAATCCTATAGATACACCTGTCATCAGGTAATGGTGATGCTGAAACCTAAACCCTCTGAAAATAATTATGTCCCTCTTGTGCATATGGTGTGAACTAATTTTTGTGTGTTAACTCTTTCAAAATTGATAAAAAGGGTGTCCTCGTAATGTCGTTGTTAACGGGCTGGATTCCAACATCGCTGTTAACGAGTTCGAATTCCAGTAGCGCTGTTGCGTTCACTTTTAGGCCATTACCCTTGGGGAAGTTATAGATGACCTTCTTTCCTCCAACTATGGCTTAAATAGTATCACTGCTATTTTTCTTGGCCCAGTCGATTAGGGCTACAGAATACACCGACTGCATCTTTACAGAGGGGGTAAGACTCACCCGACAAGTGGCCCAGTCGGCTGTGGCTGCCGAATACAAAGACTGCATCTTTGCAGAGGAGCAAAATTTCCCTAGTGAGTGGCCCAGTCATTTGGGGCTGAAAAATACACTGACTGCATCTTTGCAGAGGGGTAAGGCTGCCCAAACGAGTGACCTAGTCGGCTGGGGCTGCAGAATAGACCAACTGCATCTCTGCAGAGAGGTAAGACTCCTCCAACGAGTATCCTGGATATGACACTAAATAATCTGATGATGAGGCTTTAGTGATGCAGAAGCTTTGGGTATCTCTTCATTGCCATCGTTCCCAAGTCCACTTTGACCCGGAGTCGTAGCCCCTGATAGGGTCCCATCTATAGGTAAAATAGAACTGTTTAACATCTAAATTGTGTACTTACGCTAACCTGAATTGCTTGAAAAAGAACAGTTTTTATATGTGTGTAAACAAAAAACTGTACTTAAGCTAAACTGAATTGTTTGAAATAAAATTGTTTGATTATTTAACTCTGTGTAAACAGATTTTTAATTGAATTCTTAGTGATACTTGCACCCATTTAACTTTTTCAAATGCTAAAATGAATTGTTTAAAATAAAACAGTTTTTACATTTAACTGTGTGTTAACAAATGACTGATGTTTAATTGAATTGTAATTGATACATAGTAATACTTGATTACATTAAACTGTGTGTAAAAAAATGATTAATAGTAAATAGAATTATTTATATTTGCTAGAAATAAGTGATGCTGATCAGTGGAAATATTCTGAGGGAGTGTGGATTCCTAAAGAGGAGAATTCCGTGGAGATAGAGCAATTGAGGATCATCTCTCTGAGACACGGAATGTTAATTTTTTTTTCAGCATATTGTCTCGTCGTTTGACGAGATATTTTATAGAGAACGAATTCATTGACAAGTCTATTCAGAAAGGTGGTGTCCCAGGCATATCCGGTTATATTGAACATACTGGAGTGGTAACACTACTCCTAAGGGAAGCTAAAGAAGGAAAAGGAGATCTTGCGGTTTTGTGGCTGGATCTGGCCAAGGTATATAGTTCTATATCGCATAAGGTGCCCGTGGTATAATGGTTATCGTCGTAGGAAATGGACACGGCGACACGTGTTCAAATCCTAGACGAGACTAATTGCATTTCACATAGCACTAATACACTTAGGACAGGTATGAATCCAATTATTTTCCTTCCAGCTATGGGTAAATAGTAGGGCAGACTGTTTTCTTCTGCCTTGGTGAGGCAACTAGTCTAGAAGAAGGAAAACTCTGAATTCAAACCGGTTAAACTCCACTTAAAACTTGACTTTGTGTCATATCCTGTCCAAGCGGAGTGGTTGGTAAATATGATAAACTGATTGAAGAGGAACTTAGATTATATCATATACCAAGTACGACTAGGAACTTATCGTGTGATTATTATGCTAAACTTTACATTAAGACGACCGCGGTTGCATCATCGTCTGGATGGCATCGGATTAAAAGGGGCGTTGATTATGTCAGCTGAGGTGGAGTGTCGGGGTCCTCTAATGAATAATTGGATTCATACCTTTCCCGAGGGTATTATTGCTATGTGAAATGCAATCAGTCTCGTCTAGGATTTGAACTCGTGTCGCCGTGTCCATTTCCTACGACGATAACCATTACACCACGGGCACCTCCAAAAAAACCCTTAAACTAATAACACTGGTTTACAAAGAAATTGAGGCAAGCACAAAAATACCCGTTTTTACTTAATTTGAGGGTGCTGAATTCAAATTTGAAATCCGTTTTTACTCATCACCTCTAGTTTTTTTAGACATGCATAGTGTGCATTTTGTGCATATACGGTACATAAAGGCGTATGTGAATTCAGGGTTAATTCTAATATTGTGAGACTTATGGCTTATTTTTTTAGTTATTATGCACTAAATGTAAGTGATAGCATTACATTATATATATATATATATATATAGTTATATATCAAGACGGATTTTGACAGTTAAGGCAGCAGGTCTCAATCCACACTCTGGCAGTCATTGGAAGAGGTTGTCTCGCAGGCGGCGCAGGAGCTGAAAGTAGCGACAGCCGATATAGAAGTGTGCACGGGTTCGAGATGGAATGCTTCACGTGAATTGGAAATCGCAGAAGAAAGATTGAGGCACAAAGCTCTGGTTGGGAGAGTAGCTGTAGGTGGTACAGGTCTTGGCTATTCTACCAACAACGATATCAGAAGAGCCACGGGTGAAAAATATCGACACCTCCTCCAGAACGAGGTGAGAGCTGGTGTAGAAGAATTAAGATTTGGCAAAATGGTTGCGTTGGTGCAACGGGGTGCCTGTACTCGATGGGATGCTATTTTAAAAAAGAAAGTTAGCTGGTCGGACATTTGTGGTTCAAACTTCGTCCAGATACGATTAATCATCCAGGCTGTTTATGATACATTACCAAGCCCATCAAATCTTCACACTTGAGGAAGGCTGAGACTCCACAATGCCCGCTGTATGAAAAGAGAGGATCGCTTAAATACGTACTCAGTAGCGGTACAAGACCATTGGGCGATGGACGTTATCACTAGCGTCATAATCAGGCGCTGAGGGTAATTGTAGGTTGTATTTAACAATTAACAAGTAAAAACTGAGGGCACCTCGGGTGGTGTAATGGTTAGCAAGGTAGACTAGCAAACCTACACGAGTGAGTTCGATTCTCATTGGGTGCCCCATTCATGCGGCCTTGTGCTACATCTAAGCAAAAAGCTTAGTAAATTAACAAGTAAAAACTGCACCAAATTACTATGCACCTGGTCTAAGAGACTCGAATAGTTCAAAGCTCCACCAAACTGAATGATAAAATATAATTAACGAAAAATAATTAATATAAAAAAATCATTCCTTAATTGTATAACAATGTTATCAAAAAGTAAGCTTACCTTTTAGTCTGTTCTGAGCGTCAAGGTGCATCTCCGGGCAATCTCTTTTTCTGTTAGGAGGGAAACCATTTATGGGAGAGAGATTGCCCGGAGACGCATTTGATTGGATGTTCGGCTAGTGCTACTTTGTATAAAGCCTTACGGATTTTTTTTTTTTTTTTTTTTTTTGCCGCTGTGAGATTCCCTGACCACAAGCTGGTGGCTGATCAAAACTAGCTGAGTCCCCCTAGTGAAGGTGTATGATGTTGAAAGACCCGAAACACCTAATGTTCTTGGGAAGAACATTACTGACGATGTGGTCAGGGGTATCTGAGGGTGCATTCCTTGAAAAGTGAAACCATTTAACTGTGTGAAAAAAATGAGCTCAGGCTCGTTTAAAAATGTTATCTAACAAATGTGTTAAGAAATCGTATTTAATATATATGTTTAACGATTTGGCTTTAAATAACGTTCAATGGATGATATATCATAAAACAAAACCAATCCAATGCTGTTCTTCTATAAGCATGGATTCGGTATTAAATAACCTATGAAGATTGGTATGCCATTAAACAAAAGAAACTTGACCAAAACTTAGCCTTTGAGTCATTAGCACTTTTAATCTACTAAAGAGGATAATGAATGAAATTCGAAAGAGATTATTCTCAAGAATGGTAGTCAATGTCTTACTGCTGTATTGATTTGCTGACCTTTCTCTTTTTCGGCCTTCTTCTTTTCTTTTCTTTTCCCTTTCTTTCTTCTGTCAAATGAACCCCCTTATCTAGCCCAGTTATAGGTTAAACAGTACCACAACTGTTCTTCTACAAGGGTGGCTTTGTCATTAAATAACCCACGAAGGTTGATATTTCATTAAACAAAGAAACCAAACCAAACCAAACCAAACCAAACCAAAACAAAACAAAACAAAACAAAACAAAAAGAACTATGATTTTTTAGTGAAGCTGATTCACATCATTTTCTTTCGTCAAATCTTATCATTTTCTCCCGGGTCGGTAGCATATGTTTTGTGGCCCAGTTGTCGGTCCACGCCCCACTGATTGGGGACCACTGACCCAGAACATCTGTTTCCCTACTCTCTTGTCGGTGTTGATAGCAAACAGCACTTTGGCTCGTGCCTGTTCCCACGCACTGCGACGACCGATTCGGCTGACACTGACTGGGTGTGTGCCAAGTACACGTTTATGAGGGGGGGAGTTTACAAAGAATTATAAATGATGAAAAGGTATTGGAGGAAGTGAAGCTGCCCAACAACAACACAATATGTCGATGTGAGATTCTCAAATAAAAATCTATTAATTCTCACACGTTCTTGTGAAGCAATGGTTACCGTTGTGGAAAACTGACTTGCAAGCCGAGTTCAAATCCTGAATGCGGCTCTGTGTGATTCGCTTCATTCTAATACGTTTGGGAAAGGCATGAATCAATCCCTTCTCCTCAAGTAAACTGTTGTGCAGGTTGGGCTCTCTAGTCTTGGAAACACGCACGCACAAATATGAAATTATACAATTCACACACATGTATACACACATATATACAATTCAAACACATGCACACACACACACACAAAATATACAATTCATACACATGCACACACCTATATATTACACACAAACACACACACACACGCAAAATACAATTCACACATACACATACACATACATACAATTCACACACATTCACACACGCATATACAATCCACACCCATGCATACACACCTATATACAATTCACACACATGGACACACCTATATTCAAAACACATGCACACACAAAAAATATATAATTCACATACATGTACACACACCTATATACAATTTATACACGTTCACACACCTATATATAACACACACACACACACACACACACACACACAAAATACAATTCACATATATGTACACACACATATATATATTGCACACACATGCATACACACATATATACATTTCATACACATGCACACATCTCTATATAATTTACATGCACACACATGCGCAATTACATACACACACACAAATATACAATTCACATACATGCATACACACACCTATATACAATTCACACACATGCACACACCTCTAGATAACATACAAACACGCACACATACGCACAAATATACAATCACACACATGCATAAACACATATATACAATTCACACACACGCACACACCTATACATAATTTACACACACACACACACACACACACACACGAAATATATAATTCACACACACGCATACATACACCTTTATCCAATTTACACACGTGCACACACAAAAATATACAATTCACACAAGCACAGACACACACATACACACCTATATACAATTCATACATTCGCACACACACAAAAATATACAATTCACACACATGCACAAACACACACACATATATATAATTCATATGCACACAAACCTATATATAATTTACTCACACACACACAAATATATACAATTCACACACACCTATATACAATTCACACACATGCACACCCCTATATATAACACACACACACCCCTATATATAGTTCACATGCACACACCTTTTGGATGAGCTGATAACAGAAGAATGCTGCACCAGTGTGCCACAGATTCTCTAAACATCATTCTTCAGATTTAGGATTCAGAGTCTTTGATATCTGACATCATTTTTTCATAAAACAATCAGAATATATAAACACTGGTTATTTTTTCTATATCAGTGAGGAATACCGAATATCAGAGACATGAATAAAAGATAAGCTCTCAGTGAGATGCAAACTAACCAGGTTTCTCCGAGGAAAAAGGAGGATGTGAGTTTGAGTTTATTCCTTATCATTTCCAACTTATACAGTTCTTTGCTTTCATAGTAATAATGACTCAAATTAGTTGTGTTAAAATGCAATTAAAATCAAAAAGATTAAAGAAATTTTAAGACAAAATAAATGACAAGAATTTTTATCTGGACTTAAAAATGTTTTTTTAGAACAATTTCCAATGAGATGTAATATTAAGATTATATATATATATATATATATATATATATATATATATATATATATATATTGTCATCCACAGACAGACTGTTTCGTTCTATCAGAACTCTTGAGTGTGGCTAGACCCACAGGACGCTCGAATACTAAGTGGAAGATATAAATAAAGTCTTACACCCGCATACACATGAACTTCTATGAGATGATTTAAGACTATATATATATATATATATAGTTCGCTTACATACACATACAAACACACACAAATATATATATATATATATATATGTGTATATATATATATATATATATAATTCACAGACACACATAAAGATACATATACATAATTCACTCACATGCACATATATAACTCATACGCACGCACACATCGATGTATAATTTATTTGCGCACTCATACCAATACATAATTCACACACACACACACACACACACACATGCACACACACACACACAAACACCCATATATAATTAGCACGCACACATCTATAGATAATTCACACACACACATACACACACAAACATGTACCTATATAAGATTCGAACGTGCATGCACACACACTCCTATATATAATTAAAACGCGCACACGCGCAAACAAGCTCAGAGCTATATATAATTTACACGCACATACACACTTATATATAATGCATACACACATATACAAACACACGTATATATATATATAGTTCATAGACACGCACCTATATAATTCCCACATACATATATAAGTAAATGTTTATCGTCAGCATTGATGATGAACATTAATTAAGCCATGGCTTTCACCAGTGATTTGTTTATAACGGTGGAAGGCTGTGTGTAGAACCAGTCATATTTTTTGGATGAGCTGATAACAGAATAATGCAGCACTAAGTTGTCACAGATTCTCCAAACGGCACTTTTCAGGTTTTAGATTCAGGATGTTTTCCTTCTCCTACAATGGTTACCTTTCCAAGGCTAGAGAGTCCAACCTACTCTAAAATTTACCCATTGCTAGGGAAGAAATGATAGATTCATGCCTTTACGCGAGGCATTAGCGTGAAGTGCAACGCAAAGTGATTTGGTTTGGTTTGTTAGGTTTTATAGCATATCAACCTTTGTAGGTTATTTAACGCCAAATCCATTTTTATGTAAATAATCTGTTCTATTTAAAACAATTCAGTTTAGCATAAGTACAGTTTAATTGTCAAAAACATTTCCATTTCAAACTATTCAAGCAGTTATATGTAACAATTCAGTTAAGTGTAAATACAGTTTTAATGTCGAAAAACAGTTCTATTTAAAATAATTCAGTTAAGCATAGGCACGCAGTTTAAGTGTAAGTACGGGTTAATTGTCAAAAACGTTTCTATTTCAAGCTATTCAGTTTACTCAATTCATTTTAGCATAAGTATGCTGTTAGTTCTATTTAACCCAGAGATAGGGCCCTATCAGTGGCTACCACTCCAGGCCAGAGTGGACCAGGGAGCGATAGCAATGAAGGGGTACTCTGCATTCCCCAAAGCTCCAGCACTGCTGGAACCTCACTATCAGATTGTTCAATGTCATATCCAGGATACTCGTTAGGGGGGTCTTACCCCTCTGCAGTTGTGCAATCAGTGTATTCTACAGCCCCAGCTGACTGGGCAAGCAAAGAGATTTATCTAGTGTTTGAACTCAGATCTTTAATCCATCTCTTACGACGATAACCGTTACAGTATACGCTCCTTTGTATTATCATTGATGGTCATATTTGGAGATTCGGTTGTATCATCCAATCCCCACCAGAAGGCCAGACCTATGGTTAATCAACAAGAAGAATAGAACCTATCACCTAGTGAATTTTGCTATCCTAACGAAAAAAATCAATTTGGTGCACAAATTCTGCGACCCTGTGCCAGACTAAGTCAAGCTTAGTAAGTATGTATTTACCCAAACCATCCCCCACGGACAGGATGCAACACAAAGTCATTTTTTTAATCGGAGTACTGCAGGTCTGAATGAGTTTTCCTTCTCCCAAGTTGCTATACGAAAAAAGTCTGCCCCACTATTTCCTTAAATAAGGAGTGGGAGAGTGGGAGAAGTAATCATACTTTTCTGAAAGGTATTTTCGCGAAAGTGAAATGCAAACAGCCTCATCCGGGATTTGAACTCATATCGCAAATTCTATTTTCTTACAAAGATAACCGTAACCCTAAGTGTGCCTTTGTAAGTATCTACATAACGTATGATTAACAAATCCGGGCCTTAAACAGTTAAAAGTATCGCGAGTTCAATATAACTAAGTAACTCGCAGTAGCATCCTTGTGCCTGACAAAGTAATGTATTCAACCTCTTATATAGCCAACCACGCAAATCGGGGTTCTTGTGCTAGGAATTCATCAGAAGTCTTGTGAAAAAATTCCCACTGACTTTATTGGCACCTCTCACCCAGAAACTGCCTCTCCCAACGCCACTTCTCGCCTCTTTGGCTTCGAACGATTCGCCCGGAAATCAAGTACAAGTTCCGGCAAGGGGAGATAATTGTTGGCAAAGAAGCATTAATAAAAGCGCTCAATAGGGCGCCTCCCCGTCTCTCGCAAGAATATGTCGGCCTCAAAAATTTCTCCTCCCTTCGCTTGCCACTCGCTAACAGCGCTTCAAGCCAATCACCAGCCGTTAAAAAGTCTCTGACTTCCAACGCGGCCATTGAAGAGACGAACCATAAACATAACTGACTTTGAATGAATAATAATGAGACGAACAACAACAAAAATATCCGATTAAAGCCGAGGTTTATAATGAGAATCAACAAAAGAAGAAAGAACGAGAGGCGAAGGTGGTCGAGGAAGATGGAGGATGGGGAGAGGGAGAGAGAGAAAAGAAGATGGCGGGTAGTTGGGTAGCGGCTTGAAAGGGGGGAGGTAAAGAAGCAGAAAGAGGAAATGATATTAAATAATTACAAAATCACAAATAACAGTAAAAATAATAATTTGATAATCTAATGGAAAATATACACATAATAACGTTCTTTTTCATTTATTTTCTTTCATCTTTTCTTTTCTTTTCGTTTTCAATAGTTTGCTTTTTATAAATTCATCGCTTTTTAATATTGTCTCGTCTTTTAATAATTCTCTTCTTGTACGTTTTTCGCTTTTCGTTTTGTTTATTTTTTTTTACTATTTTTTTTTTTTTTTTTACCTTTTTTTCTTTGGAGCAATCAGAAAATTCTTGTTTTATTTACGGCTTCTGATTTTTTTTTTGTCATAACGATCAGCTCCTCCTGTTTTTATTTCTTTTCTTTATTTTCGTTTTTCGTTCCTTTCATTTCTCCCATTTTCTCCCAATTGCGTTTCATATAAAAAAGACGAAATCTTTATTTATTTTATCTTACCTTTTTTTTTCTTTAGTTCGCCATTATCGGCTGTTATTCTTTCTGTTTGGTTGGTGGATCATATAAAAACCGAAACCGACAAATGAAAAAACGAAAAGAATTAGACGATATGAAAGCAGAAACAGATTCGAACGTATGAAGAGGGTCAAAGAATTCAAGAAAATATAAAATCTGGGAAATGCAAAAATAGAACCGGAAAAGAGAAACTCTTACACTTACTAAATTTAGCTGAATCAAACTCAGATTGATGATATTGAGAAATCTAATTAGTAATAATCTAGTGTGACGGCCTCGTTAACCATCGCCCTAAAGTATAAGATTGATTATCTGAAATAAGAGTGAAAGAACAGGAAAAATGAAATTGCAAAGACAGAATAATTATACAAAGGAAAAAAATCTAAATGAAGTGAAATAATAACATATAAAGAAAGAAGATAGAATAATATATTGCAAGCCATTGGTCGTATGCGTTTACTTAAGCTTGGTTTAGTTTAGGTCAAGGCCATGGGCCCTTATTAAAACCAAGCTCACAAGAAATGTCACTCACTTAATTCGTCACGAAGCCAGAAATATAGGGCACCCTGTGAGAATTGAATCCACTAATAATGATTGATAGATCTTAACGGCGTTTCAACCCATTTAGGGTTATTTTATTCCAAGAAACCAGGCCATTGATCTAATGAGTAGAGTGTTCGCCAGTGGTCAGGGAGAAGGAGGTTCAATCCCAGGTTGAGTCATACCAAAGGCTCAAAAAGAGGTACTTGATGCCGCCTTGTTTAGCACTCAGCATTATAAGGTAAGGGTTAAGGGCAAAGTGGAGCAATCCTGGGAATAGAGTTGTGCCCTCCCCTACACGTCTGTGTAGTAGCAATTGAAAAGAGAGCCTTCGAGTCACCCTCGACTAAAGTCACCAAGATTTTAAGTGTCCCAGTCGGTTGGGGCTGTAGAATACACCGACTGCACCTCTGCAGAGAAGTAAGACTTCCCCAACAAGTATTCTGGATATGACACTAAGCAATCTGATGGTGGGGTTCCAGTAATGCTGGAGCTTTGCCATCGCTCCCAGGTCCACTCTGGTCCGGAATGGTAGCAGCTGATAGGGTCCTATCTATGAGTCAAATAGAACAAAACTATGCTTATCCTAAACTGAATTGTTTGAATTAGAACTGTTTTGACATTTAACAGTGTGTAAATAAATGACTGAAGTTTTATTGAATTGTTAGTTATACATAGCAATACTCGGAACCATTTAACTTTGTTAACTAAACTAAATTGTTTGAAATAAAACTGTTTATAAGTATAAAAATGGATTTGGCATTAAATAACCGATAATGGTTGATTCCATAAAAACATAACCAAACCAAACCAAACCAAACCAAATCGAGATTTTGAATTGAATGGAGGGATCCAAAATCAGGTTTCCTTTATTCATCGTCACAGATTATCAGTTTAAAATGAGTTGTTGGAATTTCATCATTGTAAAATGTTGTCTCGACTTTCCTGTTTAAGTTTCTGTTGTTCTCTCATTGAATCAACATCACTGAATTTGTTATATAATTAAGGTAATGATTTTATTATATTAATCATTTTTAATTAATTAGATTTTATTATTTAGTTTGGCAAGGCTTTGAACTACTCGAGTCTCTTAGTGCATAGTCAGATGGTGCACTCGCATGCCAGTGTGGAAATGATATGACAATCATCATCTGTTATAATGACACCAGACAGGAAATGTGCCTGGGAGTCTGAATGACGTCATGCCCGGAAGAAATGGTCCTGAGAATTTGAGAATTTTGAAAAGACAAGTAGTTGAGTTTTCTACCGCTGAAGGTAGCAGTTGAGTTTTTCGGATCTGATCAGATCAGATAATATTTTCGGACCTCGAGCAGCAGAGGTGAATTGAGATCTTTATGGCTATAGAACTAACTGACCATTCATTATTGAGATATTGGACACTGATTTCTCACCTGAATTTAACGGAAATTCCATTCACGTTCACTGTATTGACGTCTCATCTACTCATTTAATCATTTAAAGAATGCTTCGTTGTTGAAAAGTTGTGAAAGCAACAAGGAATGATACGAAGGGGATGCATCTTGACCGTGCTTTCCTACGATGTGACGGAAAAACAAGAAAATCTGATCCCAAAGTCATCTTCAGATAAAGCCATGAAGAGCGGTACAGCTATTTTTTGTCATGTTTATTTATCTATTGATATATTTATCTATTAATTTATTTCTGAGCATATATCCTCAATGGAGAGATCGGTAATCGAACCCTAGTAGAAGTCAGTTTTCAAGACAGGTAGAGTATTGCAACGTGAAATACTGATGCAAAACAGTCTTGGTTTGGTTTGATTAGTTTTTATGGCATCTCAACCATTGGTGGTTATTTAATGCCGAACCCTGTTTTTACATATATATATATATATATATATATATATATATGATTTGTCTACACAATTCGTTGATAAACACAGTTAAATGATCAAACGGTTCTATTTCTAACAATTCAATTTTGCATAAGTCAAAGTTCAATAATTTCAAATACTGCTATGTATCCCTAACAATTCAATTAAACATCAGTCATTTTTTACACACATTTAATCATCAAGCTGTTCAATTTCTAGCAATTCAATTTAGCAAAAGTCATTTTTTTGTACTCAGTTTAAAGGTCAAATAGTCCTTTTTGACTCATAGATCGGACCCTTGCGGGCGCCACCACTCTCAGACCAAGAAGCAATGGCAATGGAGAGCTACTTTGCTTTCCTTTAAGCTCCAGCTTTACTGTAGCCATACCACCCGATTATATTATGTCATATCCAGGACAATCGTTGAGGGAGGTCTTACCCTTCTGAAGAGATGTAATCGGTGTATTCTAAAGCCCCAAACAACAGGGCAAGGCAATGAAGGGGTACTCCGCATTCCCCAAACGCTCCAGCATGACAGGAGACTCACCATCAGATTGTTTTGTGCCATATACAGGACACTCGTTGAGGAGTGGTCTTACCCTACTACAGAGATGCAGTTGGTGTATTCTATAGCCCCGGCAGACTTGGTTGCAAAACAGTCTTAATTACAAAGATTCCCTCACCTTGCTAACGGTACATAAAATACGCTAAACGTATGCCTTGCAGAAGGGCAAGACCCTTCAAGAAAGTGGCATGTCCTTGGTATGACACAAAACTGCATCAGATGATGAGACCCCAGTTCTGAAGATCTGTGGAGAGTGGAATACACCTTTTTTGCCGTTACTCTTACCGGAAGTGTAGTAACTGTTAGAGTCCCATCTATTGATCAATTAGATCTCTTAAAAAATTCTTCGAATTCAATGGGGCCCTGTGAAAAAACCAAGTTCGTAAAAATATAAATATGAACATGAAATAACGTGCGAATTATTTTTTTTTATTTATTGCGGACTTTTTGTCCTCATCTAAGTAGTTTTTGTGTTGTTTCTTCTTTCACTACGTTTCGGCCAAATTTCACCTCTGGCCTTCTTCAGGTGATTTACCGCAACATTGTAACATTGTAACATTCGGGGCCCGTGGTGCAGCGGATAGAGGCGTTGAGTCTCTGTGGTTCCAGGTGAGCATTGTCAGAAGATAGCGGTTTCAAATCCTATCCAAGCCGGCCAGAGGTTTACTTGGTCAAAAACGTGGTGCGATAAATAACAACTATGGAAGGCAGTAATTACTGGGGATACGGTTACAAGACTCAGCATTACTATCCAAGGTCGCGGTAAATCACCTGTAGAAGGTCAGAGGTCAAATTTGGCCGAAACGTAGTGAAAGAAGAAACAACACAAAAACTACCAAGATGAGGACAAAAAGTCCGCAATAAATAAATAAAAATTAATTCTCAGATTAAGAAGCGGCTGGACTGTGACATCATCATGAGTTCGAACTCCAGTTGCGCTATAACATTCACTTTAGGACCATTGCCCAGTCGACAACACCTCTACAGAGGAGTAAACCCCCACCCACCACCACCACAACGAATGTCCTGAATTGACACTAAAAAATCTGATGGTGATGTTCCAGTAATGCTGGAGCTTTAGGGAATGCAGAGCACCCCTTCATTGCCATCGCTCCCAGGTCCACTCTGGCTCGGAGTGTAAGCACCGGATTGGGTCCAATCTATTGGTCAAATAGAACTAAACTGCGTACTTATGCTAAACTGAATTGTTTGAAATGGAACTGTTTTTGACATTGAAACTGTACTACGCTAAACTGAATCATTCGAAATATAACTGTTTTGACATTTAATTGTGTGTAAACAAAAACTATACTTATACTAAACTAAATTATTTGAATTAAAACTGTTTGACTAAACTGAATAGCTTGAAATAGAACTGTTTCTGACAATTAAACTGTGTACTTATGCTAAACTGAATTATTTGAAATAGAAATGTTTATTGGCATAAAAATGGATTTGTTGTTAAATAACCTACAAAGGTTGATATGCCATAAACAAACAAACAAATAAATACTTTAGGACTAATTTTTACTTATCTTGTGGAAAGTTATCCCTTTGATATAGGTTAAATAGGACCACAACTGTTTTTCTACAAGATTAGCTTTGGCATTAAATAACACCAAAACGTTGATATGTCATTAAACAATGAACCAGAACTACAATGAATGCGGTTCCCTAACCTCTAGGTCTTGGATCACCCTAGACGGGATGACATCCCATTAAAATCAATCAACCAATCAATCAACCAGATTTCCATTGTTTGGCTTTGTACGTATTTAATAAAAGCTAATAAAATCTCAAGAAGTTATCAGCTTGTTAAAAAATAATGAGCATTTGATTGATCAGTGGGTTGAGGAAAAACGAAAGTAAAGAAGGAAACATTCTTTCTTTCTTTCTTTCTTTTTTTAGTTCAAAGATTTTCTCTTATTTTATATTTGTTACCAAACAAGCATCGGTTCTGACTTTTATGTTCGATTAATTGAAGAAAGAAAACTAAAATAAAATAAAACACAATACAATAAATGAATAAGGCACTCCCAAGTGAAATAAACGGAAGAATTGAGTCACTCTCGACTGCTGATCGGTGTGGATTGATGGTGTTGAGGTAGAAAGCTGAGGGGCTGGTTGGACCAACGGCATGGCATAAACAGGGGAAGGGCAAATACAAATGCAAATTAATTCCACCTATGTATTCAGGGTGTTTCAAAAAGAATACCAACGTGTTTTTTTTGTTTTTACTACTTCTGTTTTGAGTATGACCACTTCTTTGTCGGCCTGAAAACAGTAGTCACAGACAACCCAATCTGCAAAGAGAGCTTTCTAAGAGATTTTCGACAAAAGAGTTACATATCGTTAAGAAAGTAGAAAAAAAAATGAAATATTCCAAATTCGATGAATTTATTATAAAAGCCAACGTTGAACGTTTCTGTTTTAATAACCTTCTTTAGGAATTTAAAATCATGAAAATGTTATTTAAACAGCAATAGATGGTTTTCTTTTTTCAACAAATATCCATCGCTGTTTAAACAACATTTTTCCTAATTTTATATCCCGCAGAAGGTTATTGAGACCGAAACTTTTTGCGTTGGCTTTTATAATAAATTCATCAAATTTGGATTATTTTATTTTTTCTACTTTCTTCCTACAGTCGGATTTATTTCCATATTTATTTCCATATCGTTATTATTTAACTACAATGCGGTTTTTTACGCCAGCTCAAACACTGGTTTTTTCACAGGTGTCTGAATGACAACAAGTCTCTTCTGGTCTCCAGGACCCTTCTAAGTATCCTAGCCGATTTTAAGAGTGCTGAGGTCGATTGTTTCAATTCTTCCTCTAATCTACACATTTTGAGAGTCTTTTCCAGGTTTCTGGGAACTGTTGCAAGAACATCAAAGATTGATATTACCGTTACTTTCATGTTCTTCAGGTTTTTTTCGGTGGGTGGGGGGTTCCATTTTTCAGCTCCATGGCGAGATCCAATTTCTACCTTTTCGCTTTCTTTCATTTTCACTCTAGGGTCTGTTGGAACGATAAAATACACTTGTTGACAAGTTGTATAAAAAAGTCTCAGAGAATTTAATGAGTCTCTTTTTCGCCGACAGATTCTGATTTGTGCAGAAAACTGGCCTATAAAACAGGAATATAAGAGCAGGCATAACTGAATAAGAAAAGAGGTGCCCGTGGTGTAATTGTTATCATCGTAGGAAATGAACACAGCGTCACGAATTCAAAGCCTGGACGACACTGATTGCATTTCACATACCACTAATACCCTTGGGAAAGATATGAATCCAATTATTCTCCCTCCAGCTATGGGTAAATAGTTGGACAGACTATGTTCTTCAGCCTTGGTTAGGCAACTAGTCTAGGAGAAGGAAAACTCTTAATTAAAACCTGTTAATCTCCGCTTAAAAATTGACCTTGTGTCATATCCTACCCGAGCGGAGGGGTTGGTAAATAGGATAACTGAATAAGAAAAGAAATCTACCGGGAATTATACAAGAGATTAAAGTTTGACTACCTAATCATATATGTACAAATCAGAATTGCTCTTAGAGAATGAGATGCATAAAATTTTCAGACATAGATAGATAGATAGATAGATAGATAGATAGATAGAAAGAGATTAATAGGCTTGCGTAGATAGATAGATAGATAGATAGATAGATAGATAGATAGATCTGACCTATTCCGAATTGATAAGAAGAAATAAACCGGTCGTCTAGGGGATTTTACCATTTCACCGGACCATAAAATAAAAATAAAAGAAAGCGAAAAGATAAATAAATACCTGGATCTTGCTAGAGAGCTGAAAAAAACATGACAATGACGTAAATAACAATTCTAATTGCTGCACTTGAAACGATCCCTACAGACCTGTTTAAGTGAGTTTGGGAACAAGAGATCAAAGGAAGAATCGATTGGTATCTTGTGATAATAGTTTATCAACCTTCTAGGGTTATTTTATTGCTAAAGTCCTTCTTATAGAATGACAGTAGTGACACTATTTCTCCCATATCTGGAAGGGATAAGAAGCCCATACTTTACCAAGTGTATTAGTCTGAAAGTAAACTTAATAGCACGATTGGACTTCGAACTCGCTTACCTCGCGGATTCCGTTAAAAAAATTGTTATTATAGCCAAAAAAAAAAAAAAGGATGATATTAAAATGATTGCAATGATAATAAACGATTATCATTAAATAAACATAGTTACACGAAATCATATAAATGTACATGAATTATTAATTTTAGACGAGAACGCTTGAAACCATACAACTACGCAACAGCCTAGTTGGCTGGGGCTTTAGAATACACCGACTGCATCTTTGCAGAGGGTATTAGACCCCACTCAACGAGTGTTCTGAATAAACAATCTAATGTCGAGGCTTCAGCTAGAGCTTTGGGGAATGCGGAGTACCCCTTCATTGCCATCGCGAAGTACTCCTTCATTGCCATCGCTCCCAGGTCCACTCTGGCCCGGAGTGGTAGAACCTAATGTGGTACCACATATCTATGGGTTAAATAGGAATGTTTCGACATTTAAACTGAGGGCAAACAAATGACTAATACTTAATTGAGTTGTTAGAAGTAGAACTGTTCGATCATTTGACCTTGATTAATCAAATTAGTGATGTTTAATTGAATTGTTAGTGATACATAGCAATACTTGAAACCATTTAACTTTGTTGACTTTGGCTAAATTAAGTTGTTAGAAAAAGATGTTGTGGTTGATCATTTAACAGTGTATCTGTTTATAAATCATATATTTAATATCTACGTAAAAACAGAATTCGGTATTAAATAACCAACAAGAGTTGATATGCCATAAAACCCAAATTAAACTAAAATACACAAATTAACTGTGGGCTAACAAATGATTAAAGAAAATTTGTAAAAAAAGCAAAGGTCTTTGGTTTGGTTGAGTTTTATGTTGGTTATTTAATACTAAATCCTGTTTATCCTATTTACTCAACCCCTCCGCTCGGGCAGGATATGACACAAGGTCAATTTTTAAGCGGAGTTTAGCATGTTTGAATACAGAGTTTTCCTTCTCCTAGACTAGCCTCACCAAGGCTGAAGAACCCAGTCTGCCCTACTATTTACCCATAGCTGGAAGGAGAATAATTGGATTCATACCTTTCCCAAGGATATTAGTGCTATGTGAAATGCAATCAGTCTTGAACAGGCTTTGAACTCGTGTCGCCGTGTCCATTTCCTACGACGATAATCATTACACTACGGGCACCTCCAGAAATCCATAGCCAAATCCTGTTTATACATATGTATTGAATATATAGGATTTGTAAACACTTTTGGTAGATTCATTTTTAAACGAGCCTGAGCTCTTTTTTGGCATACAGTTAAATGGTTATAAATATTTCTATCTTACACAAATAATTCTATTCACAATTAATTATTTATTTGCGCACAGTTAAATGATTTCAGGTATTGTTATGTAACAGTAAGTTTAACATCAGTTATTTGTTTGCACACATTTAAATTGATATACATTATACGTAAGAGATAGGTTTGTCGGTTATTTCATTTTTAAATAAATTAGAACAAATTTGTCGGCACACTAGTATTGCTGTTGTTTCAACACAGTTAAATGGTTTCAATTATTACTAACACTAATAATTCTTTTCATAATTAATCATTTTTTGCAGACAGTGAAGTGCTTACAAGTATTGCTATTTAACACTAATTATTATATTCAAAACTATCAATTCATTTGCACAAAGTCAAACGGTTCCGAGCATTGTTATATAATACTAATATTTCAATTTAGGCACACAGTTAAAATGTTTCAAGTATTGCTATTCAACGCCAATAATTCTATTTATCATTACTGGTTCGTTAAATGATGACAAGTATTGTTATGTATTACTAACAATTCAATTCAATATCAGTCATTTGTCAACACAAAGTTAAACGATCAAACAGTTCTATTTCCAACAATTCAATTTCACATAAATCATTTGTTTGCACACAGTTTAAATATCATACAGTTCTATTTGACCCAGAAATAGGACACTATCAGGTGTTACCACTCCAGACCAGAGTGGATCCGGAAGTGATGGCCATAAAGGAGTATTCTGTATTCCTCAAACCCCCAGCATTACAAGAGCCATACCATCAGATTGTTTAGAGTCATATCAAGGACACTTGTTGGGTGTGAGGTTCTTAACCCTCTGCAGAGATGCAGTCGTTATATTCTACAACCCAAGGCGACTGGGCTTGCAAGGGTTTTCATATCTTTCCGAAAGATATGAGTCCCAAAGTGAACGCAATAGCACGACTTTTAAGATCAGATAGAATACTGGGGAGAGTCCTGGAGACCTGAGGAGACCTGCTGTCTCCCAGACTCCAATGAAAAACCTTCAGTTAAAACTGGCGTGAAAAAATTCGCATGGAATAATGAAAAAAAAATAAAACAATTATAATAATTAGCAAAATCTTACGAGAGAAAACTTGCACATGGCTAAGAAAGGGAAGCCTTAAGAGAGAAACTGAATCTCTTCTGATTGTTGCACAAAACAACGTCACAATGACTATGTCAACGCAAGAATAGACAAGACGCAACAAAATAGCAGACGTGGATTATGTGGTGAGAGAGACGAAACGATAGATGTCAAAACTATTATAGACAAGACGCAACAAAATAGCAGACGTGGATTATGTGGTGAGAGAGACGAAACGATAGATGTCAAAACTATTATAGACAAGACGCAACAAAATAGCAGACGTGGATTATGTGGTGAGAGAGACGAAACGATAGATGTCAAAACTATTATAGACAAGACGCAACAAAATAGCAGACGTGGATTATGTGGTGAGAGAGACGAAACGATAGATGTCAAAACTATTATAGACAAGACGCAACAAAATAGCAGACGTGGATTATGTGGTGAGAGAGACGAAACGATAGATGTCAAAACTATTATAGACAAGACGCAACAAAATAGCAGACGTGGATTATGTGGTGAGAGAGACGAAACGATAGATGTCAAAACTATTATAGACAAGACGCAACAAAATAGCAGACGTGGATTATGTGGTGAGAGAGACGAAACGATCAATCACATAATAAGCGAATGCAGTAAATTGGCGCAAAAAGTGTAAACGACTAGACACGACTGGGTGAGGAAGGTGATCTCCCGGGAATTGTAGAAGAAATTTGAATTTCGCCATACGAACAAATAGTATATGCACAACCCAGAATCCGTCCAAGAAAATCATCATCATCATCATCATCATCATCATGTCGTGCCGCTAGCACGGATATCTCTGACCCTCTCTCGCCACTTCTCCCTATCGTTCATCGCCTCCGGCAGGTTTTCAGGGCCACATCTCGTATCCTCACATAGCTGCTGTATGTATGTTCGAGCTGGTCATCCCGCTTTTTCTCGGCTATATGTGAGGGGGGGGGAGAACACCTATAAAATTCTTTGGAATTTTGAGATACAAACGGATCATCTAATCTCAGCCAGACGACCAGACCAAGTGATAGTTAACAAAAAAAAAAAGAACCTGCCGAATAGTGAACTTTACCTTCCGGTTGACTATAGAGTAAAACTGAATAAAAACCAAAAGAGAGACAAATACTTAGACCTAGCTAGAGAACTGAAAAAACTGTGGAACGTGAAAGTGATGGTGATACCAATAGTGATTGGCGCGCTAGTTACAGTCACCAAAGGATTGGTACAAGGACTAGAGAACTTGGAAATAAGATGACGAGTGAAGATCATCCACACATCATTATTAGGATCGGCCAGAATACCGAGAAGAGTCCTTGATATTAGAGGAGACTTGTTGTCGCTTAGACTCCTGTGGAAAACCATCAGCTTACACTTGTGTGGAAAACTTTCAAATAAATAAATAAATAAATAAATAATAATAATAATAATAATAATAATAATAATAATAATGATAATAATAAGTTGAAGAAGAAAAATATTTTACGGGTTTTAGGCACGTTGTTCTTGCTTTTCTCATGCGATCTATAACCAAAACGGCTGTAAGGAAAATAATTGTATTATCACGAATAATTATACACACAGTACCAATAATTTGCGAACGAGAATCACAATAACATTAAACTGAAATCGGCATTTTAACAATAAAACACAACTATCACCACCACCATTACCACCATCAAAAACAGCAATAACAACAACCACAATAGCAATTATGTCGCCAGCAAAGATGGCGACGCGAAACTCGCTTTTAATCCAATAACTTCTCTGATAAGGAACCTAAATTTACACTTTCTCTCCCAACCTTCCTTTTAGATTGTCGATTTTCTTCTTTATTATATTTTCTTTTCTTTTCTTTTTTTTTCTTTTTTTCACTCCTCTTTACAAACTTAGATCTATTTATTCCGACTTGCAGTGTTTTTCTCTTTCTTCTCTAGCCTATTTCTCTCTCTCTCTCTCTCTCTCTCTCTCTCTCTCTCTCTCTCTCTCTCTCTCTCTCTCTCTCTTTGTTTCTCTCTCTCTGTATCTATCTATCTATCTATCTATCTCTGTGTGTATGTCTCTCTCTCTCTCTCTCTCTCTCTCTCTCTCTCTCTCTCTCTATCTATCTATCTATCTGTGTGTGTGTGTGTGTGTCTCTCTCTCTCTCTCTCTCTCTTTCTCTCTCTCTCTTTCTCTCTGAATATATATATATATATATATATTCCGAAATATCTCTTTTTTGCCTGCTTACCGATCTCTCACTTCCTCGGTCTTCCCTAAGGCATCTCTCTCTTTACATCTTGATTTTCTTTAAAAAAACTGCTCTCTCTCTCTCTCTCTCTCTCTCTCTCTCTCTCTCTCTCTCTCTCTCTCTCTTTCTGAATATATATATATATATATATATATATATATATATATATTCCGAAACATATTTCTTTTTTTTTTCCCTCCTTACCGGTCTCTCTCTTCCTCAGTCTTGTCTTTCTTATGGCATCTCTCCCTATCCATCTTTATTTTCCTTA
The DNA here is from genome assembly GCA_963585895.1 of Sepioteuthis lessoniana. NCBI lineage: Eukaryota > Metazoa > Mollusca > Cephalopoda > Myopsida > Loliginidae > Sepioteuthis > Sepioteuthis lessoniana. The sequence goes on along the minus strand of CAUZXS010000021.1, from coordinate 58,619 downwards.
CAACCTCCCCCCCTCTTTGTCTCTCTCTGTCAGTCTGTCTGTCTGTCTGTCTGTCTCTCTCTCTCTCTCTCTCTCTCCATTAGACACACTCTCTCAAAAACACACATACACACACGCACATACTGTCTGTCTGTCTTTCTTGACCCACCGTTCTTACTTCCCACTTTTATCATATTTTTATCATCTCTCTCTCTCTCTCTCTCTCTCTCTCTCTCTCTCTCTCTCTCTCTCTCTCTCTCTCTCTCTCTTTCTTTGTTCTTCTTTTGTTGCAATTCCTATTCACGCTTAGTTGAAAGGGAGGAGAGAATTAATTCTGTGCACTTTGTAAAAGAGTTATTTCAAAGAAACGCAGGTCACATTCAAATCTGAAAACGACCAACAGGATTTCACTTTGAAAAACCGTTAAAGTTTTTTTTTTGCCTTTGCTTTTCCTTTTTTTTTTCTTTTTCTTTTTTTTTTCATTTTTTTTTTTTTTTTTCAAATTCTCTTTTGAATGATAATCAGCTCAATAAATTGTGATTCTGATGGGCTCGAATAAAAATAAGGAAAAAAAATTAAATGCTAATTGGTTAAATATATACATGGGATACATGGGGTGTGTGTTTATAATTAATATATTTCTTAACCTCAGCTCATGCATGCAAAAAGATAAAAGTAACTCCGAAAAACATGCAACTAAAAGTTTCTATAGATGCAATTGTATCCTAGTTAACAAATGATATCCGGACAAAGACGTCTTCATGGTATAGTGGCTAATGTGCTGGACTGCAACATTGTTGTAAGCGAGTTCGAACTCCGGTCGAGTTATGATATCGACGTTCGGACTAATGCTTGGGACTGCATCTCTGCCGCGGAGTAAAACACTCCCGCCACTTATGTATTCTGGGTATGACTCTAAACCATCTGATGATGAGGCTGGAAAGTGGGGAGAACTCCTTCATTACCATTACTCCCAGCTACACTCTGACCCAGAGTGGTAGTACCTGATAGGGTCTCCTCTATGGGTCAAACAGAACTATTTAACTGGGTCCAAACAAACGACTTGCTTTAAATTGAATTGTTTGCGTTACATCGTAATACGAATGAACTGTACGCAAATAAAACTATTGATATTAGATTGCAGTACTTTAAGCCATTTAAATGTATGAAAACAAATGAATTACATTAAATAGAATTATTCGTGTTAGATTGGAATACTTGAAACCATTTAACTGAGTGCAAACAATAACAATTGACTATGTGCAAACAAATTAGTTTTTAAACTCATTAAAAAAAATTTGCCAACAAGCTATATATATATATATATATATACAGAGAGAGAGAGAGAGAGAGAGAGAGAGAGAGAGAGAGAGAGAGAGTACTCGGTAGCCGTTAAGTGTAAATATGTAAACAAAACAAATGTGATACATATGCGTTAAAATCCCTTCGCTTACGCCAGGTTCCCTCGTGGCTGTGCGGCAGAATCCCGGCTAGCGTAAAAGTCAGCCGGGTCTCGATCCCAGCTTCAAGCATCACGTTTTTCTAGTAACACTGAAGAGTTGTGATAGAATGAAGCAGTCTGTCTGTGATTGACAATATATATATATATATATATATATAGATGTTACGTTAATATAATTACGAGGATAGGCTGAAAGGATTCTAATAATTATTTGATTATACAGGGAATTCGGATGATTTTAAAGATAAAATCCAGTGCGAACGTAGACCCCCACAAAATTACAAACTGGACAGGAAATTATTTTATTCTATATAACGATTTTTAACATTTTACTTTATTAAAAATCTTGCTTTGATATGTCGTTTTTACTGCTTTATAGTCACACAATCACACACACACACACACGCACACACACACACACACATATATATATATATATATATATATATATATATATATATATATATATATATATCAAGACAACTTATTATATGTTTAACCATCCAATTCAACATATTCAAGGTTTGTTACGTTAATTGCGCATGCTCTATTGCATCCGATTCTGACAAACGGCAGAGCAAGTAATTATTATTTCTGAATAGGCAGAAAAAGCTTGGAAGTGTTAATTAAAAATAAAATTTCAATAAAAAAAAGATACCTTCAATAATTGTATAGAATTCCTAATCTGATTCTCCTTTCACACAGAAAATAAAAAAAGGGAGCCACATTAGATGAAGTAATAACCATTTGCGCTTTAGAAGGAAGCCATATTTATCGTGATTTTTATGGAATGCTTAAAAGACGTGGACTTGACTATTCGGAAAATTATTCCATTATAGTCAAACATTTCATTTCAAATCATTCGCTTACGTAATATATATATATATATATATATATATATATATATATATATATATATATATAGAGAGAGAGAGAGAGAGAGAGAGGCATTTAGGTGGGGGAGGATACACTGAGTGAGTATAAAGGTATAAAGATGAGATTGTACGAATAAATATATGTATAAATAATTGTCTAATGTGTTCAAGTATTTGAACGAATCTTTACGTAAAATAAATGAGATTGCCTGACGAAATGATCTTTATAATAATGACAATCTTCAAAGAAAACTTTAAATAAGATTTTGATGAATAACAAAGCATATTGCCTACATATGATCTAAACAAAAGTAGTTAGTATATATATATATATATATATATATATATATATATATATATATATATATATAAGAGACCTGCGTTCAATCCCAGGTGGCGTCATACCAAAGACTTTAAAAATGGTACTTGATGCCTCCTTGCTTAACACTCAGCAATATAACGTACGTATCAAGGGTAAAGTGGAGCAATCTAGGGAAAGGAGTAACACCCTCTCCTACACCTCGGTGTTGTAGCTGTTGAAAAGGGAGCCTTCTGGTCACCCTCGACTACGGTCGCCAACTTACTAATATATATATATAAGTTGGCTGACCGTAGCTGAGGACGAACAGAAGGCTTTCTTTCCAATAGCTACTACACCGAGGTGTAGGGGAAGGTGTTACTACTTTCCTTGGGTTGATCTAATTACCCTTGATCCGTACTTTAGCTTGCTTAGTGTTAAGCAAGGAGGCATCAAGTACTATTTTGAGTCTTTGAAATGGCTCGATCAGGGATTGAACCCTGTTCTTTCGGGCAATTGGTGAAGAGTCTAACTATATGCCAATATATATGTATGGCCTAGTAGGTAGAGTTTTTACCAATGGCCCGGGAGACCGGGGTTCAATACCAGGTCGAATCATACCAAAGACCAAAAATCGTACTTGATGCCTTCTTGCTTAACACTCAGTATTTTAGGTAGGTATCAAGTATAAGCCAGTTGCTGTGATGGTTGATTGTATCAATTATTACATTATCTAGTTTGGTTAGGCCGCGAGTTTTTCAGTTAGCTGTTAAGTTAGCTAAATCTTTTGAGCGGAAATGTAAGTCAAATTAGAAAGTTCAAGCGAGTGCACCAGTGAATAGGGACCTGTTAGTTCTACACAGGAAGACCAAATGTAAAGAAAATAGATTTATGTCTTGTCACAAGTTTGATTGTATAAATGAAAAACATGGTAAAGATTTGGGAACCCGCGTGAGATGACGCAATAACTTAGCGAGATGACATCACACTAACGAAATCCTGAATTTAGTATTATAAAAATTAGCGAATTTTGAAAAAGTTGTCAGTTGTCAGAAGTTAGGGTGAAACGTCGGTCGGTTTGGGGAGGTGTCTCTGTTCATAGACCCTTGATTCCCTTGATTGCTCCACTTTGCCCTTGATCCTTACCTTATAATGCTGAGTGTTAAGCAAAGCGGCATCAAGTACCATTTTTTTGAGTTTTTGGTACGACTCGAACTGGGATTGAACCCCGGTCTCCCGGACCATTGACAAACACTCTACCCATCGGTCTAAACACAGCTTTATTAGTCGAAATATATATTTGCCCAAACCCTCCCCCACGAATAGGATGTGGCACAGGGTCAATTTTGAAGCTGGGTACAACAGGTTTAAATTCAAAGTTTTCCTTCTCCAAGACTGGTTGCTGAACCAAGGCGAAAGAAACTCAGTCTGCTCTACTATTACTCATTGCTGGGGAACAACAGTTTGCTCATGCCTTTCTCAAGGGCATTTGAACGAAGTGAAACGCCAACAGTTTCGTCCAGTAAAGTTGGTGACCTTTGTCAGGGGGACCCGAAGGCTCCCTTTTCAATTGCTACTACATCGAGGTGTAGGGGGCGCTACTCGATTCCCTGGATTGATCCACTTTACCATTGATTCTTACCTTATAAGCAAGGCGGCGTCAAGTACCATTTTTTGAGTCTTTGGTATGACTCGACCTGGGATTGAACCCCGGTCACCCGGACCATTTGCGATTGGAATTGTTATAAAGTGCTGAACAAGCATTTATTTACATATATATATATATATACATCACTAGGGCAGGATAAATTAAGCCCTTATGTAAACCCATAATAAATATAATAATCACTCCATCTCCATTTTTTGTTGCTGTTTCTTGATTCTAATAAACGAGAAAAAAGAAACAATTCAACATTTTTGCATTAAAGTGGCAAACGCTTGTACAGTACGAATACCACTCTCTGAGTGAATGGGATTATATTCTAGTGAGAAGCCGAAGCCAGATAACCAGTAATCTCAAACGCTTTAAGATAATTGAGTTTTTCTTTTCATTATGATACTCTACTTTAGTGGCTGTGGTCTCCTGTTGTAGTCTCAGTACTCTTTTGCCATACTATCGTTCTGTCGACATATTCCTTCTGAGTAACTGCGGATCTAGATCTGTTGTGTTTTGAAATCAGGGTTTTTTTCTCCTAGACTAAACACTTTACTATGTCTCGACAGCCCAGTCAACCATATATATATATATATAATCATTTCAAAACTCTCTCAGTCCAATCGGCTAGGACTGCAGAGAGGTAAGACCCCGTCCCCTAAGAGTGTCCTTGATATAACATTAAACCATCTGAAAGAGAGGCTACTGCCCTGGAGTTTTGGGAAATGTGGAGTATCCCTTCATTCTCATTGCTCTCAAGTCCACTCTGGCCTGGAGTGGTAGTACCTGATAGAGTCCTACCCATGGGTCAAATAGAATTGTTTTACATTTAGACTGTGTGCAAATAAATTACTTATGTTAAATTAAATTGTTAGAAATAGAACTTTTTGACCATTTAACAGTGTGTAAACAAAAGAGTGATATCTAACTGAATTAGTTTGTGATACGTAGCAATATATAACTGTGCAAAGAAATGATTAATACTGAAAGAATTATTAAAGTTAGATCGCAATAATTGAAACCATTTAACTGTGTAAAAACAATGGCAATTCTAAAGTGGTAACAAATTTGTTAATGGAATTACCTTCAAACTATTCACTTACAAATGATATATGCATAATCATTTAACCTTATTTACCCAACGCCTCCGCTCGGGCAGGATATGACACAAGGTCAATTTTTAAGCGGGGTTTAACAGGTTTAAATTCAGAGTTTTCCTTCTCCTGGACTAGTTGCCTCACCAAGTCTGAAGAACCCAGTCTGTCCTATGTACCCATAGTGGGAGGGAGAATTATTGGATTCATACCTTTCCCAAGGGTATTAGTGCTATGTGAAATGCAATCAGTCTCGTCCAGGATTTGAACTCGTGTCGCCGTGTCCATTTCCTACGACGATAACCATTACACCACGGGCACCTCCGCCATAATCATTTAACAGTTTGCAAACAAATGACTGGTGTTAAATGAAATTGTTAGTGTTTCATAGCAATACTTGAAACCATTTAAATGAACTCAGGCTCGTTTGAAAATGTAATCTACAAAATGTGTTTAAAAATCATATATTTGATATATATGTATAAATAGGATTTAGCATTAAATAACCTACAATGGTTTATATGCCATAAAACCCAGCCGAACCAAATCATATATATTAAATATATATGTATAAAATAGTTTTGGCATTAAATAACCTACAATCGTTGATATGCCATAAAAACCAACCCAATCAAATCATATATACTTAATATATATGTATAAACTGGATTTGGCATTAAATAACCTACTATGGTTGATATGCCATAAAACCAAACTAAACCAAAATAATGAAAGTCTGGGGGTGTCCTCGTGGTGTAATGGTTAAAGCGATGGACTGCGGAATCGTAGTACGCGAGTTCGTACACCAGTCACACTATTACGTTCACTTTCGGACAAATACCCTTGGGAAAGGTATGAACCCCCTTATCCTCCCAGTTATGGGTTAAATAGTACCCCTACTGTTCTTCTAGGAGAATGGCTTTGGCATTAAATAACCTAAAAAGAGTTGATATGCCATTAAACAAAGAAACCGAACCGAACTGAAAGTCTCTATAAATTATCGTGTGGTGTAAACATCCAATATGTCCGATTTTATCATGGACGTCAGTTTTTTACAAATCTAATTTGTATTAGCCATTAGATTTCAATAAAAACTTTTCAAGGCGACGAATTTCCAAAATTTATTGATTAATCTAAGACACACACACACACACATACATACAGAGAGAGAGAGAGAGAGAGAGAGAGCATAAAAATAAGTGGAAAAATCAGCAATTTTGATATTTCGTTTTTTATTGAGCGAATACTTTGTCTGCGTTGATTGATCCTCTTTTCCACTTTTTTTCATCATCTAGTCAAATTTACTAAAATTTCCCGTTACTCCATATATATATATATATATATATGTGTGTGTGTGTGTGTGTGTGTGTGTGCAAATATACATACATAGATATACGTTTGTACATTTATCTCTTTCCCACTCTCCCTCCTCTCTCTATCTATATATATACACAATCCCACACACACACACACACATATATACATATAGAGAGAGAATTGTATATACGTAGATGTATATATGTATGTTAGTATTCATATATACATATATATAATTATATCCTTAAAAGATGTAAATATGGCTTTGTTCAGCTAAAGGTTTCAGTTGATTTTAAATGACGCCAATGTCGACCCAAAAGAGAAATAAATAATTTAAGGCAACATCACCCCCGTGGTAGGGCCGACCATAATCACCACAATAGCGTCCGGAATATTCTAAAATACTGATTATTTCTCAATTGATTTATGATTATTGATTGGTTTGTGCTTTCAGAGATTGTCCCGCCTAGAAATGTGGTGTTGAAGAGAGGTTTTTTTTTTTCGAACGGAGAATAGAGAAAAAAAGATTTTAAAAAAATAAAAAAATCATTTCAAAATTCTCCAATGTATCCGATTTTATTATGCCAGTCGGTCTTTTTACAAATATCATCATCATCATCATCATGTCGTGCCGCTAGCACGGATATCTCTGACCCTCTCTCGCCACTTCTCCCTATCGTTCATCGCCTCCGGCAGGTCTTCAAGGCTACATCCCGTATCCTCACATAGCTGCTGTATGTATGTTTGAGCTGGTCGTCCTGCTTTTGCTCGGCCATATGTGGGGTCCATAGGAGTACATCACTTATCAGCTCGTCCCTGCTTCTCTAGCAGTGTCCTGCATGTCTGGTCCGTCTAGCTTGGATAGTTTTCGTGATGGGAGGCAGGTGGCCGTATAGTTGGTGCCTTGTGGGGTGTTCCCGCCAGGACTTGTTCAATATTGCTCGCAACATTCTTGTGTAATTGCCGTCCAGCTTCTTATCCAGCCGTTTAGTTAGCGTCCAAGTAGTGCATCCATACAGCAGTATCGACACGACCGCTGCCTGGAAGAAACTGCATTTCATTTTATCGGTTTGGTCTGATTTCCATATAATCGATAGCTTATTGATAGCTGTCCATGCCTGATTCGTATTATCCATCCGATTTCGATAAAAAATTATTTTTTTAAGAAAGACGACGAATGTCAAAAATTCATTCATATTTTCTTTCTATATAATGCAAACATTATGCAATCTGTTTACAAAGCTAGACAGAATTTGCACAATAATTCTTCGAGTCATATAAAACAAATCCTAGAAGTAACATCCTACAAAACAACAGATGTACGGCCACTTACCTACCATCTCTAAAACCATCCAAATAAGAGGGACAGGGCACGTGGGACACTACCGGGGAAGTAAGACGTGCAAGTGTTGGATGACCAAATAGAACCTATCTACAACAGCTCTGTGCGGATACAGGATGTAGTCTGGAGGACCTGCCAGGAGCGATGGATGATAGAGACGAATGGCGAGAAAGAATTGGGGAAATCCGTGCTTGCAAGCCGACATAATGATGATGATAGCTGTGACACTAGAGGCTCTTTGGTCCCTTTGTGCATATATTTAATTATTATGTATTTACCAACTGCTTTTCATGAGCAGGATGTAAGATCAGGCAAATTTTTAAGCGGTGTTTAACAGGTTGTAATCCTTGACCGGCAACTATACCAAGGTTAAAGAGCCCGTCTGCCATACTATTTACCCATAGCTGGACCGTTGGATTCATACCTTTCCCAAGAGTATTAGCGCTATGCGAAATGCAGACAGGATTTGAACTTGGATCGCCGGGCCCATTTTCAACGATGATACCCATTACATCACGGGTACCTCCACGTTGCTATGATACATGTGTGAAGATCCGAGCGTATTTATATCAATTTACATGTGTATGTAGACATATATACATATTTATATGCATATCAATGCGAGTATATCTGTATGAATATGAATCGCATATATGTGTGTTCGAGTACATATGGATGTGTTTGTATGGCAGTTTTAAGTGCAAGCTCAGTAAGTTTGGTAGGTTGGTAGATTTTTAAAAGATAATAGAAGAGAAATAGAAGAATTTCTTGATAGGAATCACAGGGATATTTTTTGTATGCCCTTAATCAGAGGTCAGAGGTAAATAGACAATATGTATTTTAGTACTGGGTGGTCCAAAGTGGTGAAGTGGTTTTCTTTTCCGGGAGTCAAGTCCTTATATATTCAAAGGGAGAAATTTGAGTCAGTGTGTAGTAAGCATGATTACGCAACGGAGAGTATAAGAAGTCCGAGAGAGCAACAGTCTGCAGTTAGCCGTTTAACAAAAAGCATGACAGAAAACTGCTCAACGCCCAAGTTTTTATCACAATAGTTAGATGGTTGGTTGGTTGGTTAGTGTTTTATGGCGTATCAATCTTTGTGGGTTATTTACAGCCAAATTCTGTTTATACATATATATATATATATATAAGAGAATAGATTGTTATTGACTTTATTTTAAAATGAGTCGCAAGAGCACATTTTTTGCACACAGTTAACTAACACAAATAACCAAAATAATTCTATTTAATACTTATCTCTTGCTTGGATACAGTTAAATGGTTTTAAGTATCGCTATTTAACACTAAAGATTATATTTGATATTAATCACTTATTTGTACCTAGTTAAATGATTTTAAGCATTACGATCTAACACTAATATTTCTATTCAATATTACTCATTTGTTTGCACGCAGTTAAATGGTTTACTTTTACCATTAATAATACATTTAATGAATTATTCCTAATATGAAAATTTGAACACGGCTTAATTTTTTTAAATAACTTGTAATAATAATAATAATCGTTAGTTTGGTTTGGTTTGGTTTGCTTTATTTTATGACATATCAACCATTGTAGGTTATTTCATGCCAAATCCATTTTTATACATATAAACAGTTCTATTTCAAACAATTCAGTTTAGCACAAGTACGCAGTTTTAATAAAAAAAACATTTCTCTCTCAAGCAATTCAGTTTCGCATAAGTACACAGTTCACTTCTATTTGACCCTTAGATAAGACCCTGTCAGGTGCTACCACTCAGGACCTGAGTGGACCTGAGAACGATAGCAAGGAAGAGGTACTCCGCATTCCCAAAAGCTCCAGCATTGCTAGAACCTCACCATCAGATTGTTTAGTGTCATACCTAGGAAACTCGTTGGGAAGGGGTCGTACTCCTCTGCAGAGATGCAATCGGTGTATTCTACATTCCCAACTGACTGGGCAAATATGCATTTGATAGTAAGAGGGATAAGGGAATTAGTTCAAAATGTAGGGGGACAAATTTTCTGTTTTTACTTTTGGTAAATTACTTTTCTTTTTTTTTTCCTTTTTCACTTTTGATAAATTCCAGCAGGAGTCCATTTTATTGTATTTCGTAGGTAAACGAGAATAAATATCATTAAAACAGAGAAAATAAAAAGAGAAATTCAAAATTTGATCACATTTTTAAAACAGCAAATATGATTTCTGTTTAGCTAAAAATACCCTCTCAAACATTTTAAATGACTTTCTATTTGTTTGATGATTGGGTGACGTTTTGAAGTTTTATTCAAAGAGTTTGGTTTGTGAAATTATTACAAATATGAAAATCAACTGTGTTACTGTTTACTGGTCAGTTTCATATTCATAAAATTGGTTAATACCAAAGTTTAAAGAATAACTCCATACAAATCTCCGTAAATATAGATGGTCCTAGAACAAATGAAACAGTCCGAAAGTGGACTTAATAGCGCGACTGGAGTACGAACTCACGTACTACGATTCCGCAGTCCATCGCTTTACACTACGAGGACACCCCTTAGTGAGGGATGGTGAAAGGTGATATTTTTATAATACTGCATTTCACATAGCACTAATACCCTTGGGAAAGGTATGAATCCAATTATTCTCCCTCCCACTATGGGTAAATAGTAGGGCAGACTAGGTTCTTCAGCCTTGATGAGGTAACTAGTCTAGGAGAAGGAAAACTCTGAATTCTAACCTGTTAAATTCCGCTTAAAAAATTGACATTGTGTCATATCCTGCCCGAACGGAGGGGTTGGTAAATATGATAATATTTTTATAATTATTGTAAAAAATACAAACAGTGACAAAAAAAAGGTTTCACAGGTTTTGTTTACTTATAAAGATTGTAAAATAATTGGTTACACATTTATTTCGAAGAAGTGTCACTTTAAATATGATTTTGCTTGTCTGAAGTATTTCATATGTTCAATAGTTTCCAGGAAAAAGTCAGTTTTTCAAATGAGTATTCAAACATATGTAAAAGACAAAAGCAATTTAACCCTTCAAGCATAAAATGACCCACAGAGGTTGATATGCCGTTAAACAAAACTCAAATGAGTATTCAGTTCTCTAATTTTCAAAAGAGAGTCCTGGAAACTTTTGTAGATGCAAAATCAATTTCTTGTTAAATAAGTTTTGAATTAAAAATTGATATTTCGGTCAACTCTAGACTCTGAAAAAGACATCAAATTCCTTTTTTTTATTATAAATTCTATTTAAGATGTTTTTTGGTTTTGTTTTGTTTTATGGCATATCAACCACTGTAGATTATTTAGTGCCAAATACTTTTTATGCATATGTATCAAATATACTTCCATAAGGCCGATAGCCGATCGAAAGCTGTCCATGCCTTTGCTAGTCGCGTGGCGATGTCTGTCTCGGGTGATGGGACACTCCTTCCTAGGTAGGTGAACTTGTTAAGTAGTTTCAGAGAACTACCGTTTAGTGCGGAGATGTCGCCTGTTTGATTAAAGCACATATATTCCGTCTTGTGTACGTTGACTTGCAGGCCGATGCAAGGCCGACTATAAAATGAAGCGCAGTTTCTTCCAAGCAGCGGTCGTATCGATACTGCTATATGGATGCACTACATGGAGGCTAACTAAACGTATGGAGAAAAAGCTTGACAGCAACTACACAAGAATGCTACGAGCAATATTGAACAAATCCTGGAGACAGCACCCCACAAGTGGGCTTGGGCAAGTAGCCAATAGGGAACAAGCAACACATGGACGTGAACTGTAACCAATGGAAAACAAAGTGAGACGTGGGCATAACCATAACTAATGAAAAAGAGGAATTGCTGCAGGTCACGTGGGAGTTGTAGATTATATAAGTTCCCGAATTTTGGCTAAAGTCAATAGTTCACAGGCTCTTCCGACTCCCGACGACCCCTTCATGTGAGCGAACTCTCTGAATTGCTCTTCTGCTCCATACTCGTATCATCGTCAAGAATAAAAATTGTTCATTAAGACACGGCTGTAGTATACAACAATATCTCATGAAACATTCCTCTCACCATAGACATAGTTAATGAGTAATTTTTTCTCCTATTTCTGTCTGATGATTGTGTAACCCAATAGTTCCAAAAAATACTAATAATCATGAGATTGAGAATTAGAAATGAGCCTTACTCATTCTTTCTCTTCACACCTCTATGTTGTTTCCCTTAACTACTTTATTGTAGAATTGAAATTTCACTGGATTGTACACATTGCCATCTTAAGAACAATGTGCCATTCATTGAAGAAGTTAACATGAAGTACTAAATGATATATATAAAAATATTCATAAAATAAATGAAAGATGATACTAACGGAGAGTTGGACAAAAAAATAGAAAAAAAAATTCAACTTCTGTTTTTGTTTTATACTCAACACAATAACGCCGACACAATAAAAGACGCAATGATAAAGACGAGCGACACAGTCTTTTAGAAAAATATACCTCACTTTTATTTGAAAGGGTTGTGTGTGAGAGAAAGTTGGAGACCGAACAGAACTGCAATATATTGACCCCCCACTCTACTGGCCATAACCGCGTTTCTTTCCCGTTCTCCTGTCCTGCTCAGCCAGAGGCCTGAGGGCCCACTCTGCTGGGTGCTGGCTTTCTCTACCGCATCTTGTCACCAACGGGTCTGGTCTTCAAACTAACTGACTTCCTGTCTTCACCGAGTTATATAATAGTTCAACGCCCCCTTCATCTCGTGGGCGTCACAATTGCACTCATTCAACCCATCCACGGTCAAGGTTATAATTCTGATATTCCTCAACCGGATGCACCTGTAATTTACATAGGTGCATTTCCTATTTTGACAGCCCAGCCGGGTCGTAAGTCAATATACAACATTTTTATGTCACAACTGATGAGCATTATAAACTGAATTACCATAACCAGAAAATCCAGCAAGCACCGCGTTTAACATACGGAACAACTGGATAGCTGTTTCAACCTTTTTGAGTCTCATCAGCAGTGTACACTATGATTTCTCCCATTGGCGATCGAACCAGTGACCACAGAATGCAGAGCCGAAATTTTACCTTGGAGTTACTGGTCCACATCGCAAACGATCCATCCCAAATTAACTAACCATAGTCAATGCGCGGTCAATTAATCTAATGCGTCTTGTAGTTACATCCGTACACTTACAAAGGATGTGGTCCTATGCTAGTCACGGAACCCAATGTGATGTGACTACTATTCACAGTACTTGTTGTGGCTATTGTGTTCGTGACTTCTACATTAGCTTCCGGTTGCTTGCTTTATCGAATCCTTCCGTGCCCACGCTGGGTTTGAAAGATCCACGGAGGGGGTTAATACAACTGCCGGATCTTCTTCTGACGATCAGCTAATATGAGTGGCTAGATCTTCGAGCAACTCAAAGAATAGAGGAAACGATTGTCTCGCCCTTAACTGACCTTTAGGAACGATCAACCAGCTTTTTAGGTCATTTAAGCCTTGACCAAAAAGATACTTATTTTGAGGATCTTTTTTGTTTTGGAGATATATACATCATCATCAGCATCATGTCGCGCTGGTAGCACAGATATCCCTGACCCTCTCTCGCCACTCCTTCCTATCGTTCATCGCCCTAGGCAGTCTTCAGGACAACATCCCGTATCCTCACATAGCTGCTGAATGTATGTTCGTGCTGGTCGTCCTGCTTTTGCACGGCCATGTGTGGGAGTCCATAAGAGTACATCTCTTATGAGTTCGTCCCTGCTTCTCCAGCAGTGTCCTGCATGTCTGGTTCGTCTAACTTGAACAGTTTTCGTGATAGAAGGCAGGTGGCCGTACAGTTGGTGTCTTGTGGGGTGTTGCCGCCAGGACTTGTTCAAGATTGCACGCAGCATTCTTGTATAATTGCCGTCTAGCTTCTTCTCCAGCCGTTTTGTTAGCGTCCATGTAGTGCACCCATATAGCAGTATCGATGTGACCGCTGCCTGGAAGAAACTGCGTTTCATATATATATATATTGATTAGAATATATTTCATAAATTCTAATTTTTACTTATTAATTAAGTACTCAACCGCACGTTGTGTCACAAGGACACGGTTACCAAAAAGGAAGTGATTAATAGTTCTTGAATTTTGAAAAATGTTGAATCTCCAAAAATAACAGCTCATTGCAATAGAAATGTCAAGTTGGAGTATATATTAAGTATTAATTTACAAAAATTTTCTTCTTTCATTTCTCTTACATTGAGAGAAATATAGATTTTAGTCAAGTACAAATATTTTGCGAAAGTATATGAGGGTTGGATGAAAAATCCAAAGATAATCTTATAGAATGTGACCAAATAAAGTTTATTTTTCCACATAATTCCCCTTGCAGTTCACACACTTCTTCCATCGGTGTTGCAGTGCTTCGATCTCATTGGTCAAAAAGTCGTCAACAGCAGATATGACGTCATCGTATGAACTTTTCAGCACCTCTCTTCATAGAAAAGGTGTTCTTCATTTCGATGTTGATCTGGTTGAAATGCCCAAAAGAGAACTAAACATTTTATTTCTAAAAATTAATCAAAATTTAAAGCATTTTATCAGAAAAGTGTTGATTTTTTTTCAATTTATGAAATAAGAATCGAAATCTTCTCTTTAGCAAACAACAATTTGATATAAAATAATTAAGTATTTTTAAGATACCAAACGTGATTTCATGCTATTCAATTTTAATATTTCATTTTATTAATGTTTTATTAATGAACTTTGATTAAACATCTTAAATATAAATGAGATCTAATTAATCAACAAAGGAAATACTTGGTAATTTTGTAATCTAAAATATGTTAAATTTTTGATAAGTTTTGTTTTCTCATTTCATGTTTCCATCCACATCAAGCATTTTGTTGAATACTTCAATTCTATCATCATGAATACATCCTCAACGCTAATATGAGCTGTCAAATCTACCCGCTCTCATAATATGAAATAAAAATTTCCCATATTCCTAAGTGTGAGTTATTTTTTCTATAATATTAGTCATTCCTTCAGCACAATATAATCCCAGTCATTCTTCCACTACAACATATTTAATCAACCCTCCACCACAAAATAATCCCCCTTCCACCATGAAATAATCTCAATCACCCCTCCACCACAAAATAATCCCCCTTCCACCATAAAATAATCTCAATCACCCCTCCAGCACAAATTAATCACCCCTCCAGCACAAATTAATCACCCCTCCACCTCAATATAATCTCAATCACCCCTCCACCACAAAATAATCCCCCTTCCACCATGAAATAATCTCAATCACCCCTCCACCACAAAATAATCACCCCTCCACCACAATATAATCACCCCTCCACCACAAAATAATCACCCCTCCACCATAAAATAATCTCAGTAACCCCTCCACCACAAAATAATCCCCCTTCCACCATAAAATAATCTCAATCACCCCTCCACCACAAAATAATCCCCCTTCCACCATAAAATAATCTCAATTACCCCTCCACCACAAAATAATCACCCTTCCACCATAAAATAATCTCAGTCACCCCTCCACCATAAAATAATCTCAATCATCCCTCCACCACAAAATAATCACCCCTCCACCACAATATAATCACCCCTCCACCACAAAATAATCACCCCTCCACCATAAAATAATCTCAGTAACCCCTCCACCACAAAATAATCCCCCTTCCACCATAAAATAATCTCAATTACCCCTCCACCACAAAATAATCACCCTTCCACCATAAAATAATCTCAGTAACCCCTCCACCATAAAATAATCTCAATCACCCCTCCAACCCAAAATAATCACCCCTCCACCACAAAATAATCTCAGTCAACCCTCCACCACAAAATAATCTCAGTCACCCCTCCACCACAAAATAATCTCAATCACCCCTCCACCACAAAATAATCTCAGTCACCCCTCCACCACAAAATAATCTCAATCACCCCTCCACCCCAAAATAATCACCCCTCCACCACAAAATAATTTCAATCACCCCTCCACCACAAAATAATCACTCCTCCACCACAAAATAATTTCAATCACCCCTCCACCCCAAAATAATCACCCCTCCACCACAAAATAATTTCAATCACCCCTCCACCACAAAATAATCACCCCTCCACCACAAAATAATTTCAATCACCCCTCCACCCCAAAATAATCACCCCTCCACCACAAAATAATTTCAATCACCCCTCCACCACAAAATAATCACCCCTCCACCACAAAATAATTTCAATCACCCCTCCACCCAAAAATAATCACCCCTCCACCACAAAATAATCTCAATCACCCCTCCACCCCAAAATAATCACCCCTCCACCACAAAATAATTTCAATCACCCCTCCACCACAAAATAATCACTCCTCCACCACAAAATAATTTCAATCACCCCTCCACCCCAAAATAATCACCCCTCCACCACAAAATAATTTCAATCACCCCTCCACCACAAAATAATCACCCCTCCACCACAAAATAATCTCAGTAACCCCTACACTACAAAAGAATTCTTAAATAAGTCCATGTAGATTCCACTAACGTTATTAAAAATGATATTTTTTAAATAAAATTCAAGCTGGATTATTACTACTTTTCAGCTTTTGATCTTGAAGTATATAACTGAAATATTTGAATATGGTTTCCCTTTCCTCTAGGGAAAAACATGACCTGGGGTGAGGGAGATAATACCAAATTTTAGGAAAATATTTATTTTGAAAACTATTGTACCCCGTGACATATAAAAAGGTTTTACGGATTATGTCCTCAGTTTGGTATTATAACAGGTTATATTAATTGTCGTATAAATTAAGTTGGGATTCCACACTCCCAAGAGCTTTAAAGCTTCAGAAATCCAGCCCCTCAGTTATATGTCATACCCAGGACACTAAAAAAAAATTCAAAAATAAAGATACTGGTTAAGTTATGTGTGCAATAATATAAAGAATTTCTTCTAAGATTAACAGTTTGGACTATTCGGTCAGTTCAGATCAGATCAGATTGATTTTAACGTCATGACCCCGGACGCGGACTTCGCTGATGACATAGTGGTTCTGGCAAATACATCCGCTTTGGCGGAATCCCTGCTGCATAATCTGAAACGGGCAGCAGCTGGCATGTGAATGGAGACAAAATCAAAGAAGTGCCATCTCCACACTAAATGGTGGTTCTCTGAAACCAGTGGACAAGTTCACCTACCTTGGAAGCAGCGTCTCATCTACAGAAAATTACATCAATAGACAACTATCGATAGGTTATCGGTCATATAGAAGTCTGATCTATCCGATAAAATAAAACGTAATTTTTTCCAAGCAACGATCGTGTCGATTCTACAATATGGATGCACCACATGGACGCTGACTAAGCGTTTTGAGGAAAACCTTGACCTTGACAGCAACTGCACCAGAATGCTACGAACTACATTGAAAAAATCCTGGAAGCAACATCCTATAAAACAGTAGCTGTACGGCCACCTATCTCCTATCTCAAAAATCATCCAAATTAGACGAATAAGACTCGCAGGATATTGCTGGAGAAGTAAGGAGAAACTCATAAGCGACATTCTCCTCTGAACCATTTCACACGGACGAGCAAGTGTTGGACGACCTACAAGAATCACAGCTTTTTACAGACACAGGATGTAGTCTAGAAGACCTGCCGGAAGCTATAAATGATAGAGAAGAATGGTGAGAGAGAGAGAAAGAGTTAGGGATATCCATGCAAGCGGCGCGTCAAGATGATGATGATGTTTGGGAAAAGCGTTAATTGAACGTTCTTTTACTTCTGTTGTTGTTTCCCAATTTTTTTTCTTGTGCATGGTTTTCTTCGTAACGCTCTCACGTGCATAAAAAGAAGAAATAATTGACAGACAACTTAACAAAAGAAAGAGTATTTAATTCCCACCGAAATAATTACATTAACAGAAACTAGCAAAAGATTGTTACTATCTGTAACACTACAAACTTCCTTAGAACAATAACAGAAATCGCTTTGAAGCATGAATGTACAGGGCAAGCTATTACGAATATCTTTCTCTTGCTGAAGTCCATCTCTCAAGTAAGTCCGCTCGACTAACGATCTCCCTAACAGCAGCGTTCCTCTATTTATACTACCTGGAGGTTTGCCATTTTCGTTTACTGGCGATCGGTGTTCAAACGCTATATTCCTATATGACAGTTGTATCGAATAGGAATAATTTTTAAACATATATTTGACCCAGAGATAAGTCACTAGTAGGTACTACTAATGCAAGTCAGTGTGGACCTTAGAGTAATGGTAATGAAGGAGAATTCGACAATTCCTCAGATCCCCAGAAGTGGAGCCGCACCATCTGCTTAGTGCAATACCCGGTACACTTTGTCAGTTAAAGTCGTTTTAATGAGTCGAAAAGCTTTGCATTTATTTAGATTTTGAGACGAAGAAAGTTAAGCTGTTTCCATACGAATAAGAGCGAAATAATAACAAGTCCTTAATCCTTTGTTTGGTTTCTTTGTTTAATGGCATATTAACCTTTGTGGGTTATTTAATGATAAAGCCATCCTTCTAGAAGAACTATAGATAAATATGATAGTGGTATTATTTAACTCATAGCTGGGAGGATAAGCGGGTTCATACCTTTCCCGAAGGTATTCGTCCGAAAGTGAACGCAATAGCGTAATCGGAGTTCGAACTCGCATACTACGATTTCGCAGTCCATGTCTTTAACAATTACACCACGGGGATATATCACCTTTTCTTTTCTTTTCTTTTTTTTTTTTTTTTTTGAGACTTCCCAATTGCGGAGGGAAGAGAAGACGTTGTTTCCGGAAATCACTCCCAATCAAATCGTCATCACTTTTGAGATATTACACTGGAAAAAAAAACGGGAAGTTATCGTGGCGTCGTGGTTAACGTGATCGACTGCGACATCGTAGAAAACGAGTTCGAACTCCGGTCGCGCTATTACGTTCACTTTCGGACTAATATCCCAGGGAAAGGTATGAACCACTTTATTCGCCTCCTCCCCGATAGCTAGATAGTATCATTACTGTTCTTTTCGGAAAATGTCTTTGACATAAAATAACCCATGAAGGTTGATATGCCATTAAACAATCCAACCAAATTAGGCAAAAACACTAATAAACAATTGTACGTACACGCAGACGTATAAAGGCACGCTTTCTATGGCCGTCCTACATCCCTCTCACATTCCTTCTTAGTATATCTCTCTCTCTCTCTCTCTCTCTGTTTCTTTACCTACCTACCAACCTAATACTCTCTCCTATCTCTTCACCTTTTCTTTATTCCTCTCTTTCCCCTTCCGACTCACTTTCCGAAGCTCTCCTGTCCTGCCGTCCCCTTTCTTTGACGTTCCTTCCGCCCTCTTTCTCTCCCCTCTCTCTCTGTATCTTTCTGTATCCTTTTCAATTTCCATTGCTCTCCTTCCTTCCCTTTCTTCTCACGTACTCTCTCTATCTCTCTCTCTCTCTCTCTCTCCCCTTACCACTTTCTGTCAATATCCCTTGCTTTCCTTCTCTATTTTCCCACTTACGTTCTTTATTTCTACCCCCACTCTCTCTCGCCTTCTTTTTCTTTCAGCTTGTCTCTCTCTCTCTCTCTCTCTCTCTCACACGTATGCATACGTATATATATATGTGTGTGTGTGTGTGTGTATACACACACGTGTACATCAATCTTTTTTGGTCTTTTCTCTTTCCTTCTCCCCACTCTCTCTCTCTCTCTCTCTGTCTTACACATGCACATAAGTATACACTTTTACATATTAGTAGAGAAGAGGGCATTTAAAAGCGCGCACACAGATACACACTCACACACGCATACATACATACATACATACATACATACATAAACACTCATATATCCTGACATGACAAGCCCATAAAATATGCGCGTTCTCCCCTGATAATATTGCAACTTTGTTATTTCCCGCAAGATGGCGGTGATAGGCCGTCGATGACAAAAAATGGCCGGCAGGAATTTCCAGACATTACTGCATTTCATTTTCAACAACAATATCAGTCCGTTTTGTGATCTGTGTCCGTTTCCCATCAATGATAAACCAACAACATCCCATCGGCCACTTCAAAATCGCTCTAGGCACTTCCGGTTCCCTTTGTTAACAATGGCTGTCTTTTCATTGTTTTGGCGCGTAAAGTCAGATTTTGTCTCGTCTGCCGGCATTGCTAAATCAGCGCCATTACTTCACTTGATCGTTCGAGAGAGATTATCCCACTCAAGATGTCGCGCCCACTGGATTTAATGTTAACTCGTGTCCGGGGTTTGCGAGGAAAGAAAATAGATCAGATAAAGTGATAAGATTTCGACTCTCAATCAAGCATCTTTTTAGCAATTTAAAAGAAGAAGAAGAAGAAGAAGAAGAAGAAGAAGAAGAAGAAGAAGAAGAAGAGATTAATATGGCAATTTTTAAGTGTGTTGATCAATTGAGATAACGCAAGTCAAAATAAGAAGCCATTTGTTCAAAAATGAACGAAACAAACTTAAATTCTCCTAACAGCACGCAAGGAGAAATTATCGATTTTTATCAGACAGAAACTTTAATTCTAAAAATTGTACATTTATTTTCATTTCAATCCTGCTTTATATTTGATTATTTGGGCGATACAAAAATAATTTCTTTTTTGTTATAATATAATATTTAGGAATAAACTATTTAAACTTGGTACGGTAACCACACTAGGAGAGGGAATAGTCTCAATTCGAACCAGCAGTACTCCGCTCAAAAATTGTCCTTGTATTACATCCTTCTCACGGTAAAGGTATTGGGTAAACACACACACACACACACACATATATACATATGTGTGTGTGTGTGTGTGTGTGTGTGTGTGTGTGTGTGTGTGTGTGTGTATGTTGTGACATAACAAAAGGTTGCTGAATGAAAAATAACCAAAATAAAAGTTGGAAATAAAATGGAAATCTTTATAACATTAACAAAATATAGTACTCAATGGCGGCGTGAAGAAGGTAAATCACTGCTCATGGTGTACAACTTAGCCAGTATATTAACCCCCTCTTACAATACAGTCCAATGTATTTATGAGGAGTATTACTTACCCGTTAATGTTCATATGTACAGTATATAATAATAAATATGTGTGTATGTGTTGGAGGGCAGCATTTCCTCGTTTAGACATATTTGATAAAACAGTATAGATATCTTTTACCTACAATTTTTTATCATTTCAAGTTGCTGTATGGATGTTATGATATCTGGCCGGAATTGGTTCATAAAACTTGCGTAAATAATTGTTTCCCTAATACTTTTGGGTCCCTCTTGGTCCATCATCCTTATAGAACCAAATTTTAAAAACAAATGCCGGGGTATAACACCAGTATAAACAATAAACGTTTAATTCTTACATAGTGGTAATGTACTTGCGAAGGTTGTATCGCTTTTGCATTATAAAAACCCAGAGATAATAGCCAAAGATGGACCCGAAAGTTCTTGGGGACTAATAAATTACGGAAGGTTTATTAGCCAATTGCCGCCGGATATCATAACAACCGTACGGCAACTTGAAAGGATCAAAACAAAATTTGAAGACAAAAAATATCTATACTGTTTAATCGCACACACACACATACACACACACACACATATATATATATATATATAAGTAAAGTTGGCGACCATAGTCGAGGGCAACCAGAAGGCTCCCTTTTCAATAGCTACTACACTGAGGTGTAGGGGAGGGCGCTACTCCTTTCCCTGGAATGCTCCACTTTACCCTCGATACGTACCTTACATTGTTAAGTGTTAAGCAAGGATGTATCAAGTACCATTTTAAAATTCTTTGGTATGACATGACCTGGGATTGAACCCAGGTCTCCTGGCCCATTGGCGAACACTCTACCTGCTAGGCCAAAACTGATTTACGTATTAAAGAAAGGAAAAGTATTTTTGCAAAAACTAGACTCGAGAAGATGTAAATTTTGTGTTTGTATTTTGGTATTTATTGACCAATCGGCGCTTATATGCCCTTTTTGAAATTTCTTTGAAATTCACAAGCGTCAATATTTGACTTGCCGCGAAAGATTTGAAGGATCAAAATCCAAAATAATATGAAAAAGCTTTTCCCTCCTTAATCTTTAAAATGCATTTTGATCAATTTGAAACATACATGAATCATCAACTTTATAATTTAATTTCTAGCGTACCTTAATCTTATAAATAATCAGGGAAATAGTTAAATCCTCAATAGATTTTAATGATTCATTTTGTCAATCTACACAAAACTTTTTGGGGGCCAAGTCGGCCGGGGCTGTAGAATACATCTACCACATTTCTGTAGAGGAGTGAACCCCCCCCACAAAGAGTGTCCTGGATATGACACTAAACAATCTGAAGGTAAGGCTCTAGTAATGCTGGGGTTTAGGGGAATGCGAAGTACTCTTTATTTGCCATCGCTCCCAGGTCTTCTCTGGCCCAAAATGGTAGCACCTGCAAGGGTCCTATCTATGGGTCAGATAGAACTGTTTAACATTTAAACTGTATGCAAACAAATGACTTCTGCTAAATTAAATTGTTTGAAATAGAACTGTTTGATTGTGTGTAAACAAATGACTTATGCTTAATTGAATTGTTAGTGATACATTAGAATACTTGGAACCATTTAACAGTGTGCAAAGGAATGAGTAATTTTGAAAAGAATTATTAGCGTTAAATAGCAATACTTGAAATCATTTAACTGTCTGAAAAAAGAGCACGGGCTTATTTTAAAATGTTATCAACAAAATGTGTTTAAAAATTATATATATTTAATATATGTAAAAACACAACTTGGCATTAAATAACCAACAATAGTTGATATGCCATAAAACCCAACCAGAACAACTCCTATATATTTGATATATGTATAAATAAGATTTGGCATTAAATAACCTACGATGGTTGAAATGCCATAAAACCCAACCAAACCAAACCATATATATTTAATATATGTATAAAGAGGAATTGGCATTGAATAACCTCCAATGGTTGAGATGCCATAAACCCCAACCAAACTAAATCATATATATCTAATATATGTATAAACAAGATTTGGTATTAAGTAACCTACAATGGTTGGGATGCCATAAAACCTAACTAAACCAAATCACATGTGTTTCATATATATGTATAAAGAGGATTTGGCATTAAATAACCTACAATGGTTGATATGCCATAAACCCGACCAAACTACCTTGAGTGAAAATACTGTTGATGTAAGATAGTCGTACTGCCATTACTGCCATTGCTTGCTGATGAAAAATATATCAACTGAGTCTGCTAACATTTTAGCGTACAAATATACTTTCTCTCGAACATAGTGACACACTCACTCACAGATCTTTTACACACACAAAATATATCAACAAGATTTAGTCAACACAATCTATAATGTTAATTGTATGGCTTCTTCTTTCTTGTAACTTAAATTTTGGCAAATAATTACGCTCAAACAAATTTTTCTTGCAAAAAAAAAAAGACTTTGTAACTTCTGTTTTTCAAAAATCTTTTCACTCAAATCAAATAAAAAATATCAATTTGTACATCAGTGTGTTATTTATCATTTATGCACAACATCCGTTACGTAGAGGTTCTTATGGTAAAATGGTTATCGTCCTAGGAAATGGATATTGTGATCCGAGTTCAAATCTGAGAGGAGTCCCTGTAGCGCAGTCGATCGAACTCCAGTTGCGCTATTACGTGGATGTTCGGACTAATACGTTTGGGAAAGGTATGAGCTCTTTTATACTCCCCAGCTATCGGTCAAATAGTACCACTACTGAACTTCTATGAGGGTGGCTTTAGCATTAAATAACCCATGAAGGTCGATATGCCATTAAACAAAGAAACCAAAGAAAAAAAAGTAAATCAATTCTTTGTGCAAAGGATGAATCCAACTATTCCTCCTCCAGTAACGGCTAAGTTGTAAGGCATACTGGGCTCTTTAACTTTGGAATGGCAACCGGAACACTTAAAATTAAACCTAATAATATATTGCGATATTGTTCGGCATTTCGGTGTATTGAGCACTGTAAAGATTTTGCGACTCAAAGGCGTTCTGGTGTTAAATTTTATCCATTGTCTGACCTCTCTGATAAAATAAAAGGGGAATTATTCAAAGCTGTGTCAGTACAACTGTATAGCTGCATCACTTAGACCCTTGTTAAAAGCTAAGAGAAACTGCTAGATAGGAACAGCAATCTACAGCAGTTGTACAGCCACTTACTTCCTATCCCCCAAACCATTCAAATTATGCTGGGCTCTGGTGGAAAAGAAAGGACGACGTTCTCCAACGGACTCCAATACAAGGACACTCCAGCTTTAGCCAATCACACCTGTAACTCTACGGCACCTAATATAATATGGTGTGATGTTACCCCTTATGTTTCAGTCAAACTCCGTGTTATCCTCACCACGATAAGAAGAGACGAACACTAATCACTGTCGGTTGGCTTGCTGAATACGAAAGTTAATTGTTACTACTTTTCCCAGTAGTCGGAGAAAAGAGAAAGATAGAATAGGAAATGCATCAACTGATATAAACAAACAGAGAGAACAAGTAATCTGGGGCGAAAGGGACAGTCACATAGTATGTCATTTCTTCTCCGCTGACCCGGCCGCCACCCCCCTCAAGGCTTATTCTTTCGTCAATCGCCCCTCTGTCTCTTCTGCCGGCCTTTCTCTGACTCCTTCTTTCTGACTGATTGGCCTCTCTGTTCCCTCCTCCGGCGTAGGTCTCCGGTGGCAGATTCCCTCCTTTTTCACTGTCCTCTGGCGGACTTCTGCGTTATCCTCTGGTTATCCTATTTACCAACCCCTCCGCTCGGGCAGGATATGACACAAGGTCGATTTTTAAGCGGAGTTTAACAGGTTTTCATTCAGAGTTTTCCTTCTCCTAGACTAGTTGCCTAATCTGTCCTACTATTTACCCATAGCTGGAGGGAGAATTATTGGATTCATACCTTTCATTAGTGCTATGTGAAATGCAATCAGTCTCGTCCAGGATTTGAACTCGTATCGTCGTGTCTAATTCCTACGACGATAACCATTACACCACAGGCACCTCCTCTGGTTATATGTTCTTCAAACCATTCCTTAACAAATGTTTTTATACTTAAAACGTTTTGTGAGACGTCTACACAAAACAATTCTTATTCGCCTTGACAAATCGAAAATCACTCAACATTGAACTCCAAGTTTCGTTAGAAAACAATTTATTACTAAAGTAATTTACTAATTATTTTACCCACCAACCATCAAAAACGTTCATTTACCTATCTGTGCAGACACTTGATGTGGTCAAGAAGATCATGATGATCAATGTATGTATATATATAAAGTTTATGATAATAGTCCGAATACCCTGAATGATAGAAATCTTCAGGCTTCGTCTCAGAAATTTAGACAACAAATATTCATAAATTTTGTCTGGGGTTGTATACGGATGTATGCAGAAAACAGGACAATTACCTATTGTTTCTTTTTTTGTTGGCTTTTTTTTAAAGAAAAATCTTTATGCTAAACTCACCAGAAATTTTTAGTATAGCTGTTTCTTTGGAGATTTTTCGTTTCTTTTTTTTATTTTGCACATTGAGCTATCAAATACAAATAATTTTAAGCAGATCTCTTACTCCGGGCGAGAGTAAACCTGGGAGTAATGGCAATGAAGTCGTACTACATACTCCACAGATCTGAACGGGAGAGTCAAAATCAGATGCAGTTTAGTGTCATACCCAGGACACCCTTTTAATTGATTGGGATCGTTCTTACTTCACTGCAGGGAATAGAGTCACCCCAATTTAAGATCCGTAGACAGGGCGGGAAAATAGATTGAGTGAGAAAATAGATGTTCGGTCGATGCTGCCGCACCTTTTCGGCAAAGACAACCAATCAAAATGGGCAAATTATGTCAATAAAAAGAAATCTGAACAATTGAACTTGAAGCTGGCGTCCAGTTCATATGGATTCCCCGCATGACTTTTAAATCTAATTTTGCGAACAAGTCCCTCCTTTTGTGGCTCCGTTCGAACCAAGTCTTTTTCTTGCTCAGGCCTTTCTAATTAATTAATTCCTTTTTCGATTTTCGATAAAATGATATATATACACAGGGTGGACAACATCAACAGCAACAAAGATTTTTTTAAAAAAAGACGTAATTATCCCGTAGATTTTTTGATGAGTACTAGTTTATATGGCTTATCAATCTTCTTGAGATATTTAATGCTAAGGCCATTCTTGTAAAAGAACAATAGGTGTACTTTTTAACTCAAGTAAAGTAAGTTTCTATCTTCTCCAAGTGTTTTAGTCAAAAAATGAACGTAATAGCGCGACTGAGGTTCGAACTCGTTTACTTCAATGTCACAGTGCAGCATGCTAGCCACTACGACGCACACACTGGCCTTTTCCTTTTTGGTTCTACTTGATATAATATCCTAAAGACATGATTGTTGGATTTTATAGCATATCAATCATTGTAGGTTATTTAATGCCAAATCCTCTTTATACATATATATCAAATATATAGGATTTGGTTTGGTTGGGTTTTATAGCATATCAACCATTGTAGGTTATTTAATGCCAAATCCACTTTATACAAATATGTTAAATCTATATGATTTGGTTTGGTTGGGTTTTATGGCATATCAACCATTGTTGGTTATTTAATGCCAAATCCTCTTTATACAAATATAATATATGTAATTTGGTTTGTTTGAGTTTTATGGCATATCATCCATTATAGGTTATTTAATACCAAATTCTCTTTATACATATATATTGGTCTAATGAGTAGAGTGTTCGTCAATGGTCTGGGAGACCAGGATTCCATCACAGGTCTAGTCATTCCAAAGACTCAAAGAAATGGTACTTGATGCTGCCTTATTTAGCACTCGGTACTATAAGGTAAAGGTAAAGTAGAGCAATCCAAGGAATGGAGCAGCGCCCTCCCTTACACCTCGGTGTAGTAGCTATTGAAAAGGGAGCTATCGGGTCACTCCCGACTATGGTCGACAACTTTACTTTATATATATATATATATATATATATATATGTATATATATATAATTTGTAAACACATTTTGTATATAACGTTCTTAAACAAGCCTGAGCTCATTTTTTGCTAACAGTTAAATGATTTCATTTTATTTTTTGCACACTTAGTCTGTTCTATTTGACCCATAGGTAATACCCAATCAGGAGCTCCCACTCCGGGTCAGAGTGGACCTGGGAACAATGGCAATGAAGGGGTGCTCCACATTCCCCCTTGCCATCAGAGTGTTTAACATCCAATCCAGGACAGTCGTTGTGTGGGGTCTTACCCCTCTTCAGAGATGCAGTTGGTGTATTCTATAACCCCTCCCAGCCGACTGAACTCTTGAAAACTGTGAAACCAAAATTAAATATATTGCTACGTATTTATACTTTTGATTTAAGAGCTTCAGTGCCGCAGAGTTGGTTAACAAATAATTATATACGTTTTGATTTAATATTGTTTCGCTAGAAATAATAACTATATGTTGCTGTTTAAAAATAAGTATGCATCATAACTTAAATTTTTGTAATACGATTTCAAACTGAAACTTTATTTTTGATATTGTAGAGCTTGGTAATAAATAATACCTAATGATATCCATTTTGATTGCAAAATCTTCCACACAAAATGATAAAATCCAGGTATCTCTGATTAAATATAAAATAAGCTTTTAAGTAAAAAATATTGATAATGGTCTACTAATTTATAGGTGATATATATATATATATATATATATTAGTATAGTTTGGTGGGGTTTTTATGCATATCAATCATTGTAGGTTATTTAATGACAAATCCTGCTTATACATATATATTAGATATATCTGATTTGTATATACTATTATCAAATTAGCCAGGGCTCATTTCTTTTCCTTCAGTTAAATGGTTTTAAGAATTTCAATCTAATGTGAATAATTCTATTTACTATTAATCATTTGTTTGCGCTAAATTCAATGGTTACTACTATAGTAACAATGTAACACTAGTCATTTGTTTGCACACAGTGAAGTGGTTACAAGTATTGCTATTTGACACGAATTATTCCATTGAACACTAATCGTTTGCACAGAGTCAAATGGTTTCAAGTATTGCTTTGTATCACGAACAATTCAATTCAGTCATATTTTTACACACAGCTAAATAGTCAAAGAGTAATATTTGACCCAGAGGTAGTGTTATATATTGACCATCAACGGAGCCGTCAATCAAGAGATGCACCTGAGTAAATAAGCGGAAGAACAGCAGAAGCAGGTGGGTGTTAAACAATAACATAACCAGGTGCACAGACGGTTCGAGTCAGTTGGAGATAAGATGCCGAAGTGAGAGCCAGCGGCAGACAGAGGGCTTTGGGCTCTCAATGACCCACGGTTGAGCAACCCCAGCTAAGATGAGGAAGAAGTGCTGCTATGGTCAGAAGAACTTGGGTCAAAATAACAGTCCGTCTTTGTCTCCACTCACCTCTCACACCCAAGAAACATCACCCTTTCGAGAATAAAGTGTGAGAGATATATTTTTATAAAGAAGTGTGTTCGTTCGTTCATTGAAGTTCGTAGATTATGTTTGATTATGTTTCTGCGTTGTATTGTATTACGCTCTACAACATATGAGTATTTAGTGCTTAAGGCCAGTTCACGCCCACATGGTTTGGTTTAGAACCTGAGTTTAAACCTAGACGATCACGGAAGCAGCCGATATCAACACATCAAGAAAATTAGAAATGTAAAGTTGAAATGAACCTGAAAAAAAAAAGAAAGAAAAAGGAAGAACGAAACAGAACGAACGAGACACGAAAAGAAAGAAGAAAAATGGAGAGATGGAGGAAAAGAACAAAGGAAAATGCAACAGACTAGGGAAAAGAAGAAAACCAGAACAAACCAACAACGAAAAACAGAAAATATGAAGAAAAAAAAAAGGAGAAACACTCCAAAGACTGTAAGTAAATTGCTCATTCTAAGAATAGTGTAAATTTATTTCTCTGTCATTCACATTAGGGGTTCGTGGAAAGAATTTAAAATGATTATAAAAAGAAGTAATGATGACAAGTGGGAAGTAAAATGAGTCTTATTGTCTTATATATTAATGTTATTTGGCCTTTCAAAAAGTTACATTGAAAATAATTTTAGAAAAAAAAAACTCATTGAGCCCTACATATAAAGCATTGAAATATGAGTTGATACAATTACTACTATGTGTAATGTAGAAACGAAGGGAGAAGAAAAGAGAAGAAAGAAAGATGGCCACTGGGACGGATATATTGTCCCTATGTAAAATGATTGACAGGTCATAATGTAAACTTCCACTTGGGTTTTGAGTTTTAATTTTTATGAATGAATTTGATAGTAAACAAAATTTTTATGAATTAAATTTTGTAGTAACTTATGAATGCTGTCCTGGCGCATGGTAATTTGAAATTAGGATTTTAATCCGAGATGTGGGAGGATTTCGGGGCATCAATGATGTTGTCTGGAGAATACCTTTGGATCCATAGTTAAGGCTGTGGGACGGGTTCGATGTTTGGAAAAGTTGTGGAAATTGGAAGTGTTCTGTGAAGTCTCCCAAGAATTGGATCGATATCTTGGGTACTAGTAGAAGCATACCAGATTTTGTGAAGGTCTTCCCCTAGAGAGGGGTTGAGAATCTGTGAGACAGAATTGTGAAGATCCCCCTGGGATGGGGTTTGAGAATTTTGTGGTATTGAAGTACTGACTGGTTAGTAGCCAGACTGAGTTGTGAAGTTTCCCCTGGAATAGGGTTTGAAATTTGAAACGGGATGGGAGATTAGAGAATTAAGTATATATGTGGAATCTTGACTATCTTGTTGATGTGCCGGGAGATTTGTGGACTCGGTTTTGGATTGTTCTTTAGGGGGAGATATGGTTGGGCGAATGGATAAATGAATAAAGTACCCTGTTAACTATTGTGAAAGACAGTGGGGTAGGTGCTTGGGAAAGACCCCCGTGATATTTTAACTCATCTTTGGAAGTAAGCAAGAAACTAGTATAGTGTTGTGTTCGGAACAAGTAAAAATGAAGAAATGATGGCAGGATACGAGCCATGCTTTTGTAGAGATATTTGCTAAAAAAAGAAAGAATATTACTGAAAAAGTTTGATTAACGAACCATGCTTGTTTTATGGAAATACTTGTTAAAAATTGAATAAACGGGGATGCACGAACCTATAGTTATTATATTAAGGTAAAAACAGAGAGAAGCAGATATAAGGTTTAAAAAAATATAGTGAATGAGCAATTTATTAATAAAAACAACAAAGAAAGACGACAGGACAATGGGAAAAGACAGATAAAAGAAAAAAAGAAAAGAAGAGAAACTTGAACACTGTTGAACACAGCATAAAAAAACGAACACTTTTAGGAAAAACAGTGCATAGATTGTAACAAAAGAAAAACTGAACATTTATTTTAACTTTGTGAACTTTAATTGTGGACATATTGTAAATATTGTTTTGACTTGTTGAGAATAGTTGAAAAATTAGTAAAAAAAAAAAAAAGAGTTTGAGTTTAAAGGCGACATTAGAAATTTTTTCCGTTTCATATGAGATTTTACGTAAATCATTGACAGGGGATTTGATATTAAGTTTAGGAAGATTTTAAAATGATGCTGATTCTAAATTTTTTGGAATATTGGGTTTTCGTGGAATAGGAAAAACTTTTTTTTAGGTTTCTGTTTTTGAGCGAATCATGGGCTGACTCGAGATTAGGACAGAGATTCATCCAAGTTGTGTTACAGATTGTTTTGAACATACGGTAAGAAGTAATTCTATAGAGGAATTCACCGTCCCATGGATTTGTTGAAGTCCTGTGGTAGCCAGAATTTTCAGATAGGAGTTCCAAGCTGATGGAATAAAAGAAAGAAAGGCGTGGCCTGCTACAATATTTTGTGGATGATGTCTGAATCTTTCAGTCCCGGTGATGTTTTGGATTCGTGCGTGGTTTGGCGAAGTGAAATGAATCTAGAAAAGGCGAGGTGCTTATATTTTGGTAGCCACGAGGGTTCCTGATTAAATTGAAAAGCAGCCCGGCGAGGGTGAGATCAAGTAAAGCATGTTCTTCAAGGGTATACAGACTAATAGGCACGGTTACATGAAAAAAAAAAAAAGAGAAACACATTGCTAATAAATATTTTGCGTGGTCTATTTCAGGTGGTTTACTGTATGCGTGTCAGATTGTGATACATTTTGATGTATTGTTATTTTATGGAATTGTGATGCATTGGAATTATGAGGAATGTTTTAGGCCTGGAAGATATTGTTTTTTAATTGGTAGAATTCTCCAGTTACTCCAGGAAGGAACCTGTTGAGCGAAGGACTGGACCGTGGTCATAAGGAATCCAGGCGAAATGTATTGCTGGAATGACCAGGGTCACTAGGTTTGTGACCAGGATCTGGGACCAGAGTATGGTCCTTTTATGGTTTTGAGATTCTTCAAGGAATTCCAGAGGGCCCTATTGTGTTTGGGAGGATGATAGATGCATCTGCATTGTATTTTGATGCATGCATGTCAAGATAGCCAACTGCGCAAAGAATACTAAGAAATAAATTTAGATAACAATTAGCCTGGGCAAGTGTTACATAGTGAGAAGGTTGCCTTCTAATTAAGATTTTTGTATTTTGCTGTTGTTCAAGTAATTTCTTTTTGTATTTTTGCTGTTGTTGTCCTTGAGCATTATTTGTAAAATGTGTGTGTGAGGGGGGTGGAGACGGACGTGAAGAAAATGTCCACATGTGGAATTTTGAAAAATAAGAATGGGATGATTGTTGTATATTGACCCTCAACCGAGCCGTCAATCAAGAGATGCACCTGTGTAAATAAGTGGAAGAACAGCGGAAGCAGGTGGCCGTTAAACGATAATATAACCAGGTGCACAGACGGTTCGAGTCAATTGGAGACAAGATGCCGAAGTGAGAGCCAGCAGCAGACAGAGGGCTTTAGGCCCTCAGTGACATACAGTTGAGCAACTCCATCCAATATGAAGAAGAAGTGCTGCTATGGTCGCGAGAAGAACTTGGGTCCAAAATAACAGTCCGTTCCCGTCTCAAGCTCACACACAAGAAACATCACCCTTTCGAGAATAAAGCGTGAGAGATATATTCTTATAAAGAAGTGTGTTCGTTCGTTCATTGAAGTTCGTATATTATCGGTTGATTGTTTCCGCATATATTTGTATATGTGTTCTTGTAGTTGTATTATGGTTGTGAGTATACAACACTAGGACCCTAACTGGTGCTACCACTCCGAGTCAGAGTGGACCAAGAAGCAATAGCAATAAAGAGGTACTCCATATTCCCTAAAGCCCCATTAATGGTAATTATTTTTTAAGATAATCTACTTTGGAATAAAGAATGGATTAAGAGTACTCAGTATTGAAGATAAACCATATATATCGAAGTTGAGATTGTGTAGACACAGAAGTAATGGCGCTTAATGACTGTCAGTTTCTTGTCTATGCGATCATTGGACCGACTGATACCCTCTTATTTTTTTTCTTACTATCTTTAGCCTAGATTAGGTCATTCGTTTGCATCTCGAAATACCAGAGAACTTTGTACGTCCCGTTCTCCAGGACGGATTCTGGGTTGTGCACACACCTCTTATTCATATGGTAGAATTTAATTTTTTCCACAATTCTCTGTTGATTGCCTTCCCCCACCAGTTGCATCGACTCTTATACTCTTTTTGTGTTATTTTACTTATCGTTTCGTCTCAATCACTACCTTATATTCATCTGTTATTTTGTTGCATCTTGTCTATTCTTGCTTTGACATAGCCCTTATGACGTTATTTTGTGCTGCTATCAGAGGAGAATCATTTTCTCTATTAAGGTTCCCTTCTCTTAGCCATGTCCAAGTTTTTTTCGTGTGAGATTTCGCTTGTCGTTTGAAATGTCCATTGAGTTGTTTTTCTTTCCATTTTTGGTATCTGGTTATTTTTGTTCCGTTGATGCTTGTGTTGTCTGTATTGTTTCTGATTGCTGTAATCAGTCTTCCGCCGCGCTTTTTTTATGTAGCTTTCCAGTTGTTGTACAGATGCATCGACGCTCTCTTGAATGCTAGCGTATCCTCTTACTCCTCCTTTATTATTATTATTATTATTATTATTATTATTATTATTATTATTATTATTATTGCCGTCACTATGACAATATATACGCTCCCCTCCCGGGGGTTGAGCACGCTGGCAAAGGAATATAATGGTTGGCACTCAAATAATGCTCTTTTAACGAATTGAGCACTCCGGCATCTGATGGCGCGAAATGTAAACAAACAAAATTAGATGAATATACGTTACTTCTGGAGTTGGAGTTCAGTCGCAGGCTTGGCCTAGGGGAATGACATCAGCCTGACGTAAAATTAGGCGGGTTTCGATCCCGGCTTAGAGCGTCTCGCGTGTCTAGCCACACTGTATAGTTGTAATACAACGAAACACTCTATCTCAAGATGACTATATATGTATCCAATAAAATACTGATTCATTAAAAAATTTAATTATTTCGACCTTTTGAGTCATAAGATACAACCCCAAAAATATTTTTTTCGCTATTTGTGAAAATCATATCTTTTAGGTGGCCTCCATATTGTCGGAGACAAAGTTGCTACCCGATACGAGAACTTTGCAAAACTTCAGTCAAGGTTCCTGTGGTTAATTCTTTTACACCAAGCTGTTAAAATGTCTTAGTCATTTTCACATATACATGGTCTTTTAAATAACCCTTAAAAAATGTCGGGTTGACAAATTGGATGAATAGGGTGACCATTTAAATTCTGAATTTCTTGAAATTATTCTGCTACCGAAAATTTTATTCATAAACGTCTCAACTGAACAGTGGATACTTGATATTTTAATTTGGAATTTCGCAGAGTAAACCGACACTTTCAATTTGCTTGGGTTCCTTACAATATCTAAAGATCAATAAATAAAACCTTAAGAACAAGAAAATTATGATTTTTGTAATGTTTCAGGATTTTGTGGGTTACCCAGTACACACACGGGCGCGCACACACACAAACATGCACATACACACACACACAAACACATAGACACGCACATCCACTCACACTCTCACATACACACACATGCGCGCGCGCGCACGCACATACACACGCACACACATACACACGCACACACATATGCACTAAGAGTTAAAACTAAAGCATGTAAAAATGAAAATTTTGTTAAAGAAAATCAAAAAGATTTTAATGTTTGATAACTCTGCTCAAATAAAAAATAAAAATAAAATGTAGATGGGGATGTAGAATACACCGACTGGATCTCTGCAGGGCGGGGGGTAAGACCCCACCCAAGGAATGTCCTAGATATGACACTAAACAATCAGATGTTGAGGCTCCAGTATTGGAAATTTGGGGAAATGCAGAGTAGTAATTTACGAAGGTCTTTACTTCGATTTAGCACAAGGCCAAATGAATGGGGCACCCAATGAGACTCGAACTCACTCGTGTAGGTTTGCGAGTCTAACTTGCTAACCATTACACCGCCAGAGGTGCCCTAGGGGGGGGAATGCAGAGTACTCCTTCAATGCTTTTGCTCCCAGGTCCACTCTGGCATGGAGTGGTAGCACCTGATAGGGTCCTACCTGTGGACCAAATTGAACTGTTTGACATTTACAGTGTGAAAAGAAATGACTTATGCAAAATTGAATTGTTAGAAATAGAACAGTTTAATCTTTTGTGTTTGAACAAATTACTGATGCTTAATTGAATTATCAGTGATACATATATATACATGAAACCATTTAACTGTGTGCAAAAAAAAAATGAGCACAGGCTCATTTAAAAATGTTATCAAGAAAATGTATTTACAAATAATATATATTCTATATTTTTATAAACAGGACTTGGAATTAAATAATTTACCAAGGTTAATACGCCATAAAACCCAACCAAGCCAAATCATATATTTAATATATAGAGATAAAGAGGATTTGGCATTAAATAATCTACAATAGTTGATATGCCATAAAACCCAACCAAACCAACTCTTATATATATATATATATATATATATATATATATATATATATATATATATAGGATTTTACATTAAATGACCTACAACGGTTGATATGCCATAAAATCCAACCAGAACAACTTCTATATATTTAATATATATATAAAGAGGATTTGGCATTAAAAAATCTACAATGGTTGATATGCCATAAAACCAAATCAAATCAACTTCTATATATTTAATATATATGTATAAAGAGGATTTGACATTAGATAACCTTAAATGGTTTATATGCCATAAAGCCCAACCAAACAACACGAAATCAAATGAAAATTAGATTTTTCAATTTTTTTTTCTTCAAAATAAAATAAGATGTCTGTATTAATGACGCAATAGCTAAAGTGTTGAACAGCGGCCTCGAAGTAAGCGAGTTCGAACTTCAGTAGCGCTATTACACTTGGGAAAGGCATGAACCCACTTACACTTATTGGTTGAATAACATTATTGCTGTTCTTCTACAAAGGTAGGTTTGGCATTAAATATGACCATGAAGTTTGTAATGCCATTAAACAAAGAAACCAAACCAATGCTAAAAAAAGAATTTGTTCTTCAGTAACTTTTTTCGATAAGTGAGTGGTGATTGTGGAAGCATCCCTCACTCTCTCTCTCTCTCTCTCTCTCTCACACACACACACACACACACACACACACACACACTCCATATGTGTGCGTTTGTGTGCGATGAGACACTTTTTTTGGAGAGTGCGTATAAATGACAGACTTTGTGTAACATGGAAATGCCTAGTTTAGAAACAAGGTTGCTAAACACAAATAGATAAGGAAACCACGATGCGGAGAGGCGAAATTTTAATTGAAAATGAAAATACTGACTGAAAAAAAGTGTACAAATTTCGTCCTTTTCTATATATTTATTTACTTTTTTAAACCGAGAAAGAAATTATCAATTTATTTATTTGTTTTACTTCCTTGAAAGTTGAAGCATCAGAATCCTTGGGAAAAAGAGATAAAATTTGCAGGGGAAAAAATGCCTCAGCCAAACTTCTTCCCCACGATGCAAGCGAGGTCTCAATAAGAAACCGCGCCCCCTCAGGACAACCACTTGCACTTGTGAAATTTTGAATTTGCTCGAATAAACCCAACGCCTCTTTTCTGGCGTACAACCTGAAGATAGAAACCTTTATCAAAATAAATATTCAAATAAGCTACAGAATATACTACAGATACAGACTACACTGATGATCTAGTGCTTCTTGTAAATACTCCTGCTCAAGCTAAACCACGGCTGCATAGCCTTGAACAGGCAGTCGAAGGCGTTGGTCTCTATATGAACTCAGATAAAACAGAGTTCATGAGTCTTAATCGGGACGAGGGTAATTTCCTCGTTAAATGGTAAGCCTCTGAAATAGACCCGTTCACATACCTCGGTAGCAATCTCTTATCTATTGAAAGTAATATCAACATATCCATGAACTGCTATCGACAGATTATTGACCATACTACAATCTTATCTTTCCGATAAAATAAAAGGTGAATTTTTCCAAGTGTATCCTTTTTATAAGTGTGTGGGTCTACTGTAGGCAAGAGAAGCCAAATGAGAGAACATGGGGATTAATATCAACGCCAAAGGCAGTTTTTTTGTCACACATTTAGCAGAGCTTATAATAGTACATTTATTTAGTGAGAGATTATATGCCCTCCTACGGGAGTTTTTTTTTAAGGGATTGAAGAGATAGCCTTCTTATGTAACGAAGATTCAGTCATTAGATAGATAAATTGATAGATAGAGAGATATATGAAAATGTATAAATATGTAAAAAGAACAGGGTCTTTACAGGATGATTCTATACATAGTTGAATTATTTGTCAACGTTCCGGTTTTTTTCCAAACATTAAACCTTCATCAGGGCGTTTGAATATGCAATGTTGTAGCTTCTGAATTTGATTTAAATTAGATTTTATATTTGTTAAATGAAATGAAAAAATCAGAAACTTAAAAACAATCGATTTCCGTTACTGACGTTCTGTTTCAAAACTGTGATGTAATTGGTGTTTGAAATTCATTTGTAAAACTTAATATATTCAAACGCCATGATGATGATTTAATATTAAACAATCAAAACGTTTATGACTGGCAAATAATTCAACTATTTATAAAATCTTCCTCGGTAGACCTTGTGTTTTTTCATATTTGTACATTTTCTGACCGCTGAATTTTCTTCCATATTCTCATATATGTATATATATATATATATATGTGTGTGTGTGTGTGTGTGTGTGTGTGTGTGTGTGTGTGTGTGTGTGTGTGTGTGTTTGTATGTGTGTGCATAATTGATGCTACAATTTATATATATATATATATATATAATTTTCTCAATTTAAAAAAAAAAACAATCTGATTGGTATTATTCCCTACTCCGGATTTACTCGATTGAATATATATATATATATATATATATACATATTGCAATAATATATTGTAGCATCAATTACACACACACACACACAAGCCCACACACACATACACTCGCTTGCCCAATCTGTCGGGGTTGTAGAATAAATCGACTGCATCTCGGCAGAAGGTTAAGACCCCTCCAATGAGTATCCTGGATATGACACTAAATCTCAGCCCAATCGGATGGGGCTGTAGAATACACCGACTGCTTCTCTGCAGAGGGGTGAGACCCCAACCTCGGCCAACGAGTGTCCTGATATGACACTAAACAATCTGATGGTGAGGTCCCAGTAATGCAGGAGCTTTTGGGGAATGCGGAGTAACCCTTGATTGCCATCGTTACCAGTTCCCCTCTTGCTCAGAGTGGTACAACCTGATAGGGTCTTATCTATGGATTAAAGAAAACTAAACCATGTACTTACACTAAACTGAATTGCAGGAAATAGAACTGTTTTTACATTTAACAGTACTTAATTGCGTACTTATGCTAAACTGAATTGCTTGAAATAGAACTTTTTTGACATTTAACTGTGTGTAAATAAAAAACTATACTTATCCTAAACTGAATTGTTTGAAATAGAACTGTTTGACTAAACTGAATTGCTTGAAATAGAAATGTTTTTGACAATTAAACTGTGAACTTACACTAAACTGTATTGTTTGAAATACAGATGTTTTTTACAATTAAATTATTCACTTATGCTTAACTGAATTGTTTGAAATAGAACTGTTTATTTCTAAAAAAATCGATTTGGCATTAAATAACATAAAAAGGTTAATAAACCATAAAACCAAACCAAACCAAGTCATATATATCTAATATATATATATATATATAAAGAGAAGTTGGCATTAAATAACCTACAATGGTTAATATACAATAAAACCTAACCAAACCAAATCAAACCTTATACCTGCAACTATAGGTTAAATAGCAACACAACTGTCATTCTTCAGGGATGACATTAGTATTAATACTCCACAAAGTTTGATATACCATTAAACAAAGAAACCGAGACCAAACCAAACTACAATAAACAGATAGATAAAATCTAAGTAAGAAAAGTTGCATTTAAATAGTGCTCTACGCTACTCGGACAGAGCGAGTCTAAAACCTAAAAGATGTTCTCCTAGAGTCCGTCATTTTAAGTTTCTTCTCGAGTACACAATCGTCCGACGGAAAGGGGAGAAAATGTCAATCGTATCTTAAAGTACGGTCATTTTATCATGTGATATGATATTTGTGCACGTGACTCACACACACACACACACACACACACACACACACACACACACACAAGCAGTGGAACATACAAAAAAACTTATTGTTAAGTTGGTTTTATATGACAAGTCCAAAATATACAGGGAAATTTTTTAAATATATGTTGACATTGATTCCGCATAATTAATATATAATCAATAAACAGTTTTTAAACAGTTTTTTAAAACTCCCTAGAACTTCAGTTGCGACGTCTTGCTCGCAAAAAAGAAAAGCTGAATGAAATTATTAAACACTTTACCCTTGTCAACCATTTTCAAGAAAATATATTTACAAAAGAATCTACAGCCTAAAAGGCTCACATACTCTATATATATATATATATACACGCACATTTTTTATCCACAAACAGACTGTTTCATTGTATCACAATTCTTCACTGTACCAAGACATGTAGGACGCTTCAAGATGGGATTGAAACTCGCCCAACTTTACGTTAGACTTAGTATCTTACCGCTCAGCCAATCAGACGACATACGTCAACTCATGGATTATAAGGCATTATGTAGTAGCTTTCGTTTGTTTACATTTTGCCTTACCGGATAGCAGAGTGCTCAATTCATTAGAAGATCTTTGCATTACGTGAGTGGCAGCCGTTAATTTCTTTGCCAGAGTGCTCAATCCCCACCCCAGGGGAAGCGTATATATTGTCATTCACAGACAGACTGTTTCGTTGTATCACAACTCTTCAGTGTGGTTAGACATGTAGGACGCTTCAAGCTGGGATTGAAACCCTCCTAACTTTACGTTAGACTTTGTATCATACCGCTCAGCTGGTGGTCCAAAAGTAGGTGGTCAATGATAACATTCATTTTGAGGTTACATATGCAATTATATCTACTAATACAATTATTACATTGACATTTAGAATTTATTGTGTACAATAACACAAAAGCCCTAAAATTTTATCAGTGCCGGCGCTAAAACTGTTGTTCATCACAATTTACACAGATTTGAAGTCTACTCCTTATTCTTCGTCAAACGTTTTTGTACAAGTCTCTTTGTTCATTAATTTCTTGAAAACATATCCGATGAATTTTTACTAGTCACCAACACTTCTCGGTTTTCGACAATAAACTTTGCTCTTGAGAACTCCCCAAAAGAAAAAAATCCATTGGAACGTGCTGGCCAATCTACTAGACCTCTTCGGGCAAACCATTTCTCAGGGAAATGTTTCAAGATACTCTCTTCAGGTATGTCTGAAATGTAACGGAATGGGTGTAGCAAACAACTTATTTCAGTTCCGAACAACAAATTACATGGTTTTCCCGTCAAAGTAATCCTTCTCATCCTTCTCTGTCACGCTTCTATGCACTGCTGGAAGGATTCTTCTGAAATGCCCTTCAGCTCCGTTGTCACAGCTCTATTGATGGCCTCCACGTTTTCAAAATAGGTCCCGTCGATGATCCCCTTGAGTTTGAGGAAAAGAAAACCGTCATACAGAGCAAGATCAGGTGAATAAGGAGCTTTTTCCAGTACGATGATGTTCCTGTCGGACAGGGACTGCAGGGTTCTTAGCACACTCAGTCCGGTTACTTTTCAGACATACCCAAATCTTCTAAACAGTATCTTGCTTTATGTTAAGTTGGTCATTCAAACAAGATACCGACGATCGCCACACACCACCTGCTTTATTTGCTTCATATTGACAGTTCTGCTTGTTGAAGGCCTCTCGATCCTGGAGTCATCTTTAACTTCTTCGCATCACTCTTTGAACTAATTGTGCCACTAAAAAACACGGATGTGCAATATGGTGTTTACTGTATAAATTTGTTAAAGCCTTTCAGGTGCTTGTTACGGATTTTCCCCAACTGAAGATTTGCCCAGTTGGCTGGGGCTGTAGAATGCACCGACTATTTCTCTGCAGAAGAGTAACCCCCCCCCAACAAGTGTCCTGGATATGACACTTAACAATCTGATGGTGAGGCTCCAGTGATCCTGAAGCTTTGGGGAATGCAGAGTACTCCTTCATTGCCATCGCTCCAATGTCACTCTGGTCCGGAGTGATAGCACCTGATAGGGTCCTGTCAATGGGTCAAACAGAACTAAACTGTATACTTGAGCTAAACTGAATTGCTTGAAATAGAACTGTTTTTACATTGAACTCTGTGAATTGCCAAGTCGGCTAGGGCTGTAGAATACACAGACTGCGTTTCTGCAGAGGGGTAAGATCTCCACCAACGAATGTCCTGAATATGATACTAAACAATCTGATGGTGAGGTTCCAGTAATGCTGAAGCTTTGGGGAACGCGGCGTACCCCTTCATTGCCATCGCCCCCAGGTCCACTCTGAATCGGAGTGGTAGCACCTGATAGAGTCCTGTCTATGGGTGAAATAGAACTAAACTGTATACTTATGCTAAACCGATTAGTTTGAAATAGAACTGTTGACACTTAAACTGCGTACTTATGTTAAACTGAATTGTCTGAAATGGAACTAATTATATGCATTATTATATG
This sequence comes from Sepioteuthis lessoniana, assembly GCA_963585895.1. Lineage (NCBI taxonomy): Eukaryota > Metazoa > Mollusca > Cephalopoda > Myopsida > Loliginidae > Sepioteuthis > Sepioteuthis lessoniana. Next base: position 17,383 of record CAUZXS010000021.1, on the reverse strand, counting down.
TAATAGCGCGACTGGAGTACGAACTCGCGTACTACGATTCCGCAGTCGATCGCTTTAACCATTACACCACGAGGACACCCCCGAAGAAACAGTTACGCCATATAAAAATGGTTTTGACATTAAATAACCTACAATGATTGATATGCCATAAAACCTAACCAAACTAAATCATGTATATTTAATATATATGTATAAACAGGATTTGACATTAAATAACCTACAATGATTGATATGCCATAAAACCTAACTAAACCAAATGGAGTAAAAGAAAATTCCAGGTTTATTCATTCTTCAGTGCTCACAATTAAACGCCCGAAAAAAAGAGGAATTGTAAACAAAAGCACGTGAAAAATATGCAATGGTTTTAGAAAACTAAGATTACAGTTGTATACTCCTAAGATATCATTTTAGATGATTATTGTGGTCTTGAAGGACCAGAAATGAATAACACAAAGAGATGTAAGGTTTACAGCAGTATATATTTACGGAAATACAGAGAGTAACGGTTACTGGTAACTGACTAAACTCACTTGACTCGTTTATCGAGTCAGTCACTATTTATACTGGTGGGGAGGGTCTATGCAGTGACGTCATGGGGTATATCAAAATAACAATCTTCTGATACTTCTTTCCTCCTTAGCTCGCACCGCATATCCAGTTTCGTAACTTTTGAGACTGACCTCATTATTACGGTCATAGTATAATGGTTATAATTGGCGAATCGAGTTCAAATCCTGGACAAGGCAGTTAGAATTTCACATAGCACTAATGCCATTGGCAAAGGTTAAAATCCAATTATACTCCTTCCAAATATGGATAAATAGTTGGACAAACTGGGTTCTTAAGCATTAGCTAGGTAAATAGTTAAGGAGAAGGAAGATTTTGAACCCAAAACTGAAAATATAGACATTTAAATGGTTAGTTAGATGGTTTCAAGTATTTCCCTCTAACACTTGTAATTCTATTAGAGCACATTTATATGGTTTCAAGTATTGCTATCTAACACAAATAATTCTATTTGCACAGTTAAATGGTTTCAAGTATTTCTCTCAAACACTTATAATTCTATTGAGACACAGTTATATTGTTTCAAGTATTGATATCAAAATAATTCTTTTGCACTCACTTAATTGGTTTCAAGTATTGCTATCTAACACTGATAATTCTATCTGCACAGTTAAATGGTTTCAAGTATTCCTATCTAGCACTAATAATACTATTTGCACACAGTTAAATGGTTTCAAGTATTCTTATCTAGCACTAATAATACTATTTGCACACAGTTAAATGGTTTCAAGTATTCTTATCTAGCACTAATAATTCTATTTGCCCACAGTTAAGTGGTAACAAGTATTTCTATCTAACAGTAATAATTCTATTTGCACACAGTTAAATAATTTCACGTATTACAATCTAACATTAATGATACTATTTGCACACTGTTAAATGGTTTCACGTATTCCTATCTAGCACTAATAATACTATTTGCACACAGTTAAATGGTTTCACGTATTCCTATCTAGCACTAATAATACTATTTGCACACAGTTAAATGGTATCAAGTATTTCTATCAAGCACTAATAATTCTATTTGCCCACAGTTAGATGGTATCAAGTATTTCTTAACACTAATAATTCTATTTGCACACAGTTAAATAATTTCAAGTATTCCTATCTAACATTAATAATACTATTTGTACACAGTTAAATGTTTTCAAGTATTCCTATCTAGCACTAATAATTCTATTTGCCCACAGTTAAATGGTTTCAAGTATTCCTATCTAGTACTAATAATACTATTTGTACACAGTTAAATGGTTTCAAGTATTCTCATCTAGCACTAATAATTCTATTTGCCCACAGTTAAATGGTATCATGTATTGCTCTCTAACATTAATAATACTATTTGCACACAGTTAAATGGTTTCAAGTATTCCTATCTAGCACTAATAATACTATTTGCACACAGTTAAATGGTTTCAAGTATTCCTATCTAGTACTAATAATACTATTTGTACACAGTTAAATGGTTTCAAGTATTCCTATCTAGTACTAATAATACTATTTGTACACAGTTAAATGGTTTCAAGTATTCCTATCTAGCACTAATAATACTATTTGCACACAGTTAAATGGTTTCAAATATTGCTATCTAACAATTCTATTCACATAAAATTAAATGGATTCAAGTCGTGCATTAATCTTTAATAGTAAATCTTTTTCTTCCATCGCTATACAAGAAAAAATAATTACATGTATATTTCTGTGTCAATTTCGATTGCTTTTTGATATACTTTTTTCTATCTTCTTCATTGAGGTTTGCATTTATATTGACAATTTCAATATGCATACTTTCATTCCTGTAAGATATACCCAGGAATAT
>CAUZXS010000021.1:7500-10000 GCA_963585895.1 Sepioteuthis lessoniana | reverse complement strand
AATGCATGTCTCACAGGCATGCACATATATACACTAGAAACACAAGCATAAATACATACATACATACACATATATATATATATAGAGAGAGAGAGAGAGAAGGGAAGAGATATGTGTGTGCATGTGTGTGTGCATGTGCGTGTGAATGTGTGTGTGTGTGTGTGTGTGTGTGTGTTATGTGATGTGACAATTCCATATCGACAGATATATGAATACAAATTTCAACACATGTACTCATACACAAAAATATAATATGCATACACATCGTGATTGTAATATATATATATATATATATATATATATATATATATATATATATATTCATGCATACATACATAGATACATGCATATGTATATACATATGTATACATATATATATACACATACACATATATATATATATATATATATATAACAGTGTTGGGTGTCACTAAATCACTTTGTGGGTTTGGGTCGAACCAAGTGCAATATAATATGGAGAGTGCTCAATATCTAGGATTTTTTTAACTACCCGATGATTGTTGTTTTGTAAAAAACTCCATGAAACCCTAAGGTCGCAGTCTAAATTCCATGGAATTAAATACATATATCTAATATATATGTATATATATATATATAATTTGTTTATGCATTTTGTTAATAACAATATTAAATGAGTCTGAGGTCTTTTTTTCACACAGTTAAACGGTTTTATGGAGGTGCCCGTGGTGTAATGGCTATCGTCGTAGGAAATGGACATGGCGACACGAGTTCAAAACCTGGACGAGACTGATTGCATTTCACATAGCACTAATACCCTTGGGAAAGGTATGAATCCAATTATTCTCCCTCCAGCTATGGATAAATAGTAGGGCAGACTGGGTTCTTCAGCCTTGGTGAGGCAACTTGTCTTGAATGAAAACTCTGAATTCAAACCTGTTAAACTCCGCTTCAAAATTGACTTTGTGTCATATCCTGCCTGAGCGGAGGGGTTGGTATATATGGTTAAACGGTTTCAAGTATTTCGATCAAACATGAATAATTCTATTCGACATTAATGATTTGTTTGTCGACAGTGAAGTCGTTACAAATATTGCTAATTACTTTATTCAACATTACTCATTCATTTACATACAGTTAAATAGTTGCAAGTATTGTTATGTATCAATTAAAATTCAATTAAACATCAGTCATTTGTTTACGTACAGTTAGATGGTTAAATATTTTTATTTTAACAATTCAATTTAGCATAAGTTATTTGTTTGCACTCAGTTTAAATGTAAAATAGTTTTATTTAACCCAGAGATAGGATACTTTCAGGTGATGCCTCTCCGGGTCAGCGTGAACCTGGGAGCAATGGCAATGTAAAGTTACTCTGCATTCCCCAAAGCTCCAGTATCACTGGAGCCTCACCACCAGATTTTAAATCTCATAACAGGACACTCGTTGAGGCGGAGGTGTCTTATCCCTCTGCAGAGATGCGGTCGGTGTATTCGACAGCCCTAGCCGACTTGACTGAAAATTGTCTTGTTTTTATATATATATTAATAGAGATGAAAATGCACAAGGTCTTCTTAGAATGGTTTTACCTGTAGAAATATTTGCCAACGTAAAGGTTTCGGTTTTTTAGACCTTCATCAGGGCGTATAAGTTACTCAATGAAACAAAAAAATTAGAAAGTTTTAAAAGTTCTGCTGGTAGCGTTATGTAATACAACATAATTTATTTTGAAAATTCCATATCATATTAGTATCTATCTATCTATCTATCTATCTATCTGTCTGTGTGTGTGTGTGTGTGTGTGTGTGTGTGTGTGTGTGTGTGTGTGTGTGTGTGTGTGTGTGTGTGTGTGTGTGAATGTTTATATTATTTAGTTTGTATCTATCTATTATCAACTTTTCATAATATATCCATCCGTCTTTATCATTGTTGATCTTTCAACCTGTCAGTTTAATTCGACTGTCTATACATCTATCTTTCTGAACCTGAATTATTTTAAGTATCTAGAAGAAGGATAGGCAAAGAGATAGTCGAAATATACTGAGCTAGATAGAAGAACAATAAGAAAGACGTATAGATAGATCATGGAATGGGAATAATTGATAGATACAAATTAACTGATACAAATATTAAGACATAGATAGATAGATAGATAGATAGATAGATATGGATTTTTAAAAAAATTTTAGTTGCTTCACACAAATTTTAAATAAAGAGCTACCAGCGAAAGTGAAATATTAAAACTTTCTCAACCCTTTCGATTCATTCGGTAACTTACACGCGCTGATAAAAGTAATAAAACCGAAACGTTTAATATTGGAAAATATTTCTACAAATAAAATCATCCTCTAAAGACTTTATGCTTTTAATCTCTCTCTCTCTCTCTCTCTCTCTCTCTATATATATATATATATATATATATATATATATATATATATATATATATATATATATATTTAGGCAGCATTTCTTCGTTAATGCAAATTTCATTAAACATAACAGACATTTTATGTCTACATAT
>CAUZXS010000021.1:0-5000 GCA_963585895.1 Sepioteuthis lessoniana | reverse complement strand
GTTAAAAATGTTGACAAAACATTTACGATGATACTTGTGACTACGGATGTCATAGAACAAAATTTAACCGATCAACTACAAAACAAAATTTAGGCATAACAAAACACATGGTGGTGCACCCGTGGCAAACGTGCTGGACAGCGATATCGGAGTAAGCGAGTTCGAACTCCAATAGTTCTATTGTGTTCACTTTTCGACTTATACTCTTAAGAAAGCTGTGAACCCTCTTATTCCTCCACTTATGGGTTAAATATTGCCATTACAGTTCGTCTATAAGAATGTCTGAGGCATTAGATAGCCCACGATGGCTGATATGCCTTTAAACAAAGAAACCAACCCAGTCAAATCAGATATGCTCGTTTTAACTTTAGTTTGTTTGGTTGGTGGGTTAGTTGGTTGGTTTTTATGGCATATCAACCCTTGAAGGTTATTTAACGCCAAAACCATTTTTATAAAAATAGTTCTATTTCAGACGATTCAGTTTAGGATAAGTACAGAATTTAAAAGCAAGAACAGTTTAATTGTGAAAAACATTTCTATTTCAAGCTATTCATTTTAGTCAAGCAGGGCTAATTCAATTTAGTATAACCACAGACCCCGTTTACACACAGCCAAACGCCAAAATAGTTCCATATCAAACAAATCAGTTCAGTGTAAGTACAGTTTAAATGTAAGTACGGTTTAATTGTCAAAAAAATTTCTATTTCAAACAATTCAGTTTAGTATAAGTATGCTGTTAGCTCTATTTAACCCATAGACAGGGCCCTATCAGGTGCTACCACGCCGGGCCAGTGTGGACCTGGGAGCAATGGCAATGAAGGGGCACTCTGCATTCCCCAAAGCTCGAGCATCACTGCAACCTCACCATCAGATTGTTTAGTGTCATAAACAGGACACTCACTGGGGGGTCTTACCCATCTGCAGAGATGCAGTCAGTGTATTTTACAGTCCCAGCCGACTGGGCAATAACTTTAGTTATAACCGTTATAACTTTAGTTATAACTGTGGTTATAACCGTTTAAGTGTTTTTTTTTTTTTAATAAGATATTTAACATTAGTAACAGGAGATTGCTTTACGGTGTGAGTTTATTGCTTAATTTAAAAATCAGATTGATAGATAGATCGATAGATATAACTAGATTGATATAGACAGATAGAAATTAGCAGACTGAAATAGATAGACAGATATATAGATAGATAGATTTCTCAATTGTAATCAATTTTTTATTTAATAGTGCACTGGAAAAATATGCATATTATATATATATATATATATATATATATATGTGTGTGTGTGTGTGTGTGTGTGTGTGTTGGGACAATAATAGCTGATATTACATACACTAGCATACACAAATGTATATATATATATATATATATATAGTAAAAAAGTAAAGTTGGCAACCGCAGTCAAGGGTGACTTGAAAGCTCCCTTTTCACAACACCGAGGTGTAGGGGAGGTCGCTACTCCTTCCCCTGGATTACTCCACTTTACCCTTGATATGTACTTTATAATGCTGAGTGTTAAGAGGTATCAAGTACCATTTTTAAAGTCTTTGGTAAGATCGGACCTGGGATTGAACGCCGGTCTCCCGGACCTTTGGCGAACAGCATGGAGCACTTTTTTTTGTAAACTTTTCACATTTGCATTCAACTTTCTGATATATATATATATATATATATATATGTGTGTGTGTGTGTGTGTGTGTGTGTGTGTGTGTGTGTGTGTGTGTGGACACGCTGCTGCCGAAAATAAACAACAGTTGGGTCGCCAACAAATTCTTCATCAGAAGATGACTCTGGGGTTCACGTATGGTTTCGGGGTCCAATGTTTTATTATCACTGACCCAGGGCGCACCATCAATATCTTATGATACCGCCAAACTTTGTTGGTTTTTCACTTATAGTGTGGGAATACCAAATTAATATACACATAAATTAATATATATATATATATATATTATATATATATATATATATATATATAATATTCGCGTTCGGCTCATATGTTACCCAAGTGACTATTCGAGTGGGAATTTGTGCTGATCTTCGCTAATCAGATGCCGACAAAATCATGAAATCTTCCAAGAATGTTTAGCGGGCGTAAACTTGATTAACGAATGGAGATATTGTCCCGAGCGAACAAGAACAAAGATCTTGTGTTATAAATTTTCATATGCCTTCCTACAAATTACCCTCAGACACGGCGCATGAAAGTTTTCGTCTGCGCCCAAATGGTCTGGTTTGATGAGGATGTGTGTGAGGGAAACGGTGCGTCATCAAACGGAACTTTTTATGACAGCAGAGTTGAAAGAAATCTGATCGTACGTAGTGAACAATGAATCATTTCAGTTGAAAAATCATAAACAAAACAAAACTTTTCGGAGTTTGCTCTGAAAGGGTTAAAGCATTGGTTTTCAAAATAACGCTATGAGATGTCGCTATGTATGTTGCGAAAAAGTTTTTTAGAACTTCTTTTCGTAACTTTTATTGTTCTATACTTATAAATAAGCCTCTGGTTTATCTGTTAGTCCGTGTCGCTTTCCCGCTAAAACAAGACCAGATGACGTCATCTTTTGCATGAAGACAAGCAAGAACTCAATTTTAGGCATCAGTTCGCCTCAGACATTATCAAACGTTAGTGGGGATTAAAAAACAAAATCCTTGGTTCAGTAAAAGCAAATGATTTGGATAATTTTTAAATTAACATCTATATTTTAAAGAAATAGTTCACTTTGGTTTCTCTTTTTTTTTCGGCATATCAAAGTTCATGGGTTACTTACAGTGCGGAATCAAAATTTGGAATATTCATTTTCAATAAAGGACTCTATTATAAAACAAGATTAATTTCAGTCTTGAAAAAAATAAACAACGAAATAAGAAGAGACACACAAAACAGTAAATTCACTCAATACGGCTGCTTTTTTTTTTTTTAATTATTGTATCAACTCGCATGCCTTCAAAATAAATTCTTCAGACATTTTGTTCTATTCCTCTTCCATAGTAATCTTAAGCGAACCAATATTGGGATGGGAAGTTGTATTTGTTTTGTTTTCTAAAACGCCCCATATAGCGTAATCAAGGGGGTTAAGGTCTGGGCTTGATGCAAGTCATAAAGAAACTCCTATTATTTCGGAAGTTTCTCTTTTTTCTTACTTTTTTCTTTTTTTTTTTTTTCTTTTTTTTTTTTTTTCTTTTTGTTTGCTTGGTTAGATTCTTTGTCGTTATTTTTCTTGCTCACTCATATTGGCTGAATTTTGATTTTAAAAAATGCTTGAATAATAGAGCTAATCATGAAAACTTATCGCGTTTTTGTCTTTGTTTTGTTTTGTTTTTGTTTTTTTCCAAAAATTGAATTAATCAGATTAAACAATTATTCCATATTTTGCTTCGGCACACTATAATGCCAAAGCAATCTTTGTAGAACAGTAATGGTACTATTTTAACCGATAGTTGGAGTATAAAGGGATTCTTACTCTTCTCTTGGGTATTAACCCGAAAATGAACGTAAAAAGCACAACTGGAGTTCGAACTTGCTTACTTCGATATTGCAGTCCAGCACGTTAGTCACTACGCCACGTGGATCCCCGAAAGAAAACTTTCATGTTTATCTAACAGATTTTAAAATACCCGTGGGTTTAGAACAGACCCAACACTCTGATCTCATTCAAAGATGACAGGAAGAGATCCTCAGATCAAAGGGTGGCTGTAAGTCCACGTGTCGTAGCGATTAAAGCGCTTGAAGGCTGCTTCGAAGTTAGCGAGTTCGAACTCAAGTCACGCTATTACATTCACTTTCAGTCGAATAGCCTTGAGAAAGCAACGAACTCTCCGTATCCCCCCCCCCCAGCTATGCTTTAAATAGTATCATAGCTATTCTTCTATTATGACTTTGGCATTAAATAATCCCAGAAGGTTGATGTGTCATTTAAGAACAAAGCCCAACTTTCGATCTTGAATGCAGTAGAAATATCCCCGACATGTTAAACTGTCACCTGTGGGATACAAATGATCGTGATATCTACATTCATGTTGAGCCAGTTTGATGCTGTTACGGATAGAAAGCTGATACAGATGAGAGTTGAGTATTCAGTCCAGAGCTGCATCATTCAAAAGTAAGAGAGTGGCTGGAGTTCAACTCGCTTACTACGATGTCACAATCTAGCACGTTAGCCACTACGCAACGGGGATTCTCTCCGATAGATTATAATGGGGCTGACATCGATAGATCGGAAGATAAATGAACAGACTGATACATACATACATACATACATACAGATAGATAGATAGATAGATCATGAGCAGATTTATGTATATATAGTGAGAGAGAGAGAGAGAGAGAGAGAGAGAGAGATACATAAACCCGATCGGCTGAGGCTATAGAATACACTGACTGCATCTCTGCAGAGAGGTAAGACCTGCCAACGAGTGTCCTGTATATGACACTTAGCAATCTGATGGTGAGGTTCCCAAATGTTAGAGCTTTGGGGAATGCGGAGTGCCCCTTCACTGCTATAGCTCCAAGGCACACTCTGGCCGGAAGTTGTAGCACCTGAGAGGGTCCTATTTATGGCTTAAATAGAACAAAACTGTTTTGGGTAAAATGGGGGTGTTTTTGCATTTACACTGCGTATTTATGCTAAACTGATTTTGGCAAAAATAGAACTTTTTTTTAATATTGAAGCTGTACTTACGCTAAACTGAATTGTTGGAAATAGAACTGTTTTGACATTAAACTATGTGTAAATAAAATCTATACTTATATATATATATATATATATATATATATATATATATATATATAAATATATATATATATAACCCAGTCGCCTGAATTGGTTGAATTAGAACTGTTTGACTAAACTAGCTTGAAACTGAAATTTTTTGACAATTAAAATGTGTACTTATGCTAAACTGAATTGTTTGAAATAAAACTGTTCTTTTGTATGAAAATGGATTAGGGCATTAAATAACCTAAAAAGTTTGATATGCCTTAAAAC
>CAUZXS010000020.1:182500-187992 GCA_963585895.1 Sepioteuthis lessoniana | reverse complement strand
CTAGTTCTCCTAAAGTATGTAGATGTTAACTAAAATAATTATTACAGTTTTTTTTACAAAGAGAAAAAAAATGTCTATGTATAGGCACGTTGAAAATGAACTAGCATAAGGTGACATCGTGATTGATTTTTTTTATGGTAACAGAGAATAAAAATCGATATAAATAAGAATTATAAAATACACTTTTACTTACTCACTTCATTTAATAAAATATCAATAATGAAATATACCTATACATACATACAAATATATATACATACATGCATAGATATACTCATATATACACATACATATGTATACATATTTACATATATATACATATATATATATATATATATATATATATATATATATATATATATATATATATATATATATATATATATATATATATATATATATATAAGTGCAACCTTCGGTCCCAAATTTATATTATTTTATTTCCCAAATTGAAGTAAAGAATAAAAACGTGTATATTTCGAAATCGTTTCTTTGCGATTTTTTTACTATATGAAACCTCAGAAATGTTTTTTACTTTATTTTTTTTATACATATCTATTTATTTTTTAAGCCTATATATATATATATATATATATATATATATATATATATATATATATATATATATATATATATATAGAGAGAGAGAGAGAGAGAGAGAGAGAGATTTGGTCTATTTTTGAAGTACGGAGGGTTTTTTGACGCACACATCCATCGTATTAACACTTTTTTTTTTACACACAACTCTTTTACATGAACGCACGCACTGACTTCACCTACTCACCAACCTCTTTACTTACTATCTTCTACCTACTTACCTAGATTTCTACTTAACACTTACTTAATAGTTACTTTACTTACCATTGCAAAACACTCAAAAATAAAGGATCGTTGTAAATGAATTTTGACAGCTTGAAGTCTGTTCGCAACCTTTGAAATAGACACTCACTCTGTGTGTGTGTGTGTGTGTGTGTGTGTGAAGAGAAAGAGGGAGAGAGAGAAAGAGAGAGAGTGAGGTTTTTTTTAACCTTTAAGGAATCGGTTTTAACTTTTTTGTTTTTTCTTTTTTACTGGGATTGTTTCATTCTTGGAAGAGGCCAGCTATCACCAGATTCTTGGGTACGATAAAAAAAAGTTAAAAAAAAGAAAAGAAAAAACAAACAAAAAACATCGGCAGGTTTTCTTGTTTCTTTTGACTTTTTGTGAGTTACAATTTATGAAATTAATCAATGTGTGTGTGTGTGTGTGTGTGTGTGTGTGTGTGTGTGTGTGTGTGTGTGTGTGTGTTATTGCTTCCTCCCGACAATAGTTATCGTCTTCTGTAAAAACAACTGATATACAAGGTTTATGTATTAACTATATATATATATATATATATATATATATATATATATATATATATATATATATAAAGGTCAAAGTAACAACGTGCCGATTTTTAGTCTCTTCGCTTGTCGTTTATAACTGCAGAGTAAATGAAAAATGAACATAAGTCAACGTATATTCATTGTGATGATGAGTAAGTATCCACGTGTATAAAGAAAAAATTCCGTCTTCAAAGGAGATTCTCTTCTCTATTGTGTAAGTGTGTGCGCGCTCGCTTGTGTAAAAAATCTCTCTCTCTCTCTCTCTCTCTCTCTCTCTCAATCTATCTACCTATCTCAGCGTGTTCATATCCATCTATCTATTTTAATCTATTCATATCTATCTATCTATCTATCTATCTATCTATCTATCTATCTATCTATCATAACTAACCTTGCTAACATCTATATGGCATCTTAAAAATCAGTGAGATTTAATTGTTGTTTTCTTATCCGTGTATCGAATTCGGATATTTTTTTGGTCAATATCTTTAGCACGTTAAAAAAAAGAGGAAAAGGCTTACATCAGCCCTTTCTTTTTCTTCTGTCTTCTCGAAATACATACGAAAGTAAACAGTAGTAGTAGTAGTAGTAGTAGTAGTAGTAGTAGTAACAAAAATAATGATAATAATAATAGTAATCAATTAGTTTGCCAGTTATAAACATTCTTTTTAAGTTGTCAGGTAGTAAGAAATTTGATTTACGAGTAAAAATAAAATGCGTAGATTGTTTTCTTTTCATTTGAAACAACAAACATGTGGATCTCCCTTCCTTTCTATCAGTTTCCCCGTGCAAATGCGTGTGTGTGTGTGTGTGTGTGTGTGTGTGTGTGTGTGTGTGTGTGTGTGAATTTATTTAAGATAATTTTAAAAATCTCTCTCTCTCTCACACACACACACACACACACACACACACACACACACACATACACACACACACACACACACAGAGGAGCGGACACATTCGGTTTTTTTTAAATTCCTGTTCCGTGGGTGTGTCATTTGGACATTGACTAGCTCTGTTTTGTTTGTTTGTTGATTTTTTTGTTGTTTTTTTTTTGTTGTTTTTTTTAAGAAAAGAAAGAAAGAAAGAAAGAAAACATGAGTATAAAAATTATAGAGTGTATAATCTAACTAAAAACTTTTAGTGTGGGAAAATATTATTATGTTCAGAAATACGGAAGTGAAGAAAGAAAGAAAGAAAGAAGAAAAAAAAAGAAAGAAAGAAAGAAAAAGAAATAAAGAGAATGATTTTAATATAGATTTTTATCACTTATGAGAGGTTTTCAAGTAATTTACTCAGTGACTAAATATTTTTGTACTCCAAGTTTTATTCTATTTCATTAAAAAAAATAGATAAATAAAACAAAACATTTTTGAAAGTAGAAATAAACGAAAGCAATAGCCAATAATTATTTTATTTGCTTTTATTTATTCTTATCATTACGAGAAATATGAATTACGCACACACAGACACAGACACAGACACAGACACACACACACACACAGAAGAAGAAGAAGAAGAAGAAGAAGAAGAAGAAGAAGAAGAAGAAGAAGAAGAAGAAGAAGAAGAAACACACGCAAAGAAACGATGATCGATGTTATACTGTTACTTATACTTAAAGGCTCAGTAGATTAATGTGAATGAACTTAGATAGATAGATAGATAGATAGATAGATAGATAGATAGATAGATAGATAGATAGATAGATAGATAGAAAGTGGATGTTGGTAAGTCAGATGTCCCGTTGAAGGGATTTGACAACTTAACTGATATAAATAAACCAACGCAAAATCGGTACACTTCCCTCTAGTCAATGTTTAGTCACTGTCCATACCAATAAACACTGAACGCACACACACGTACACACACTCACACACTCACTAATATATAAGAAATATAAAATTTTAAGTGATGTAATGATTTCTAAAGTAGTTTTTAATGAATCAATCAGCTTTAATTTCACTTGAAACCTGTCTGTCTATCTATCTATCTATCTATCTATCTATCTATCTATCTATCTATCTCATAGATAGATAGATAGATATAGATATATATGTATGTGTGCGTGTGTGTTGATATTCATGTGTGTATATTAATCGCTATTTATCCATCATTATAGTTAGTTAATGTCACTCTATCTATCGATCTATCTATCTATATGTGTGTATGCGTGAGAGAGAGAGAGAGAGAGGGGGGGGTTAAAATCTATAAGTGTATGTTAATCTCACACTCTCCATCTATCATCAGTTAATATCTATCTATCTATCTATCTATCAATCTATCAATCTCTGTACACATATATGTGCTAATAACTTATCTAGCTAGTTGGTAGGCTATCTCTTTATATATATATATATATATATATATATATATATATATATATATAGTAAAGTTTAGTACGATACAAAATCATTATAGTAAGAATTGATAAGTCAAATGAGGACTTCAAAACTGTCAAAAATCCACGTTAACAGAGTTTGCCTGCCCTAAAGTCACCATACAAAATCATGGAATTTTATCTGTCCGTAGACTTCAACCGCATCCATTGATGGGAAATAGACGACCCGACCAAGAAACGGGTTTAATCTATCTATCTATATATCTATCTATCTATCTATCTAAGTTATGATGTTTAGAGAGAGAGACAGACAGAGAGACAGACAGAGAGAGAAAATTTTTAAAAAAGAAAGAGAAAGTAATAGTAAGATATCTCTCATTGGGGAAACCTTTTCTTTCGTGTCATTCCGTGCACCCACATCTTTCTTTCAGTGTAGAACACTTTTTACGGAGTTGGTTCAGTGGTTACAGCAACGGTTTGGCAAACAGAGAATTTTGAGATGTCATTGTCACTCACTGTGCCGGGTCGTTTGTACTCGCCAACAACAAACACCGTAACGTTAGATGCAAACAAAAAAAAACAACAACAAACAAACAAGCAAACAAACAAAATTACCTTACGGCCACATATAAGAGTTACTAGATCCGTTTTACTCCCCACCATTAAGTAATAATTAGGTACGATTGCACTATGCATATTCACATTTCAGTGGTATGACAGTCACACTTATAAAAAATTTGGCCATTTTGACGGAGGGCAATGACTGATTGTCCTATTACTTCTGGCTTACCAGATAGATAGATAGATAGATAGATACATAGAGACAGAGAGAGAGAGAGAGAGTAAGCCAGAACTATTTATATATATATATATATATATATATATATATATATATATATATATATATATGTGTGTGTGTGTGTGTGTGTGTGTGTGTGTGTGTGTGTGTGTGTGTGTGTGTGCAAACACACATTCACATACACTTATTTATCTCAACTCACATACACATTTATGTTACCGTGCTCTTAAGCACACACACGCACACACAGACACACAGCCACAGACACACACACACACAACAAGTACCGTATTTGACTACGTATAAGGTGCACTTTTTTTTACTAAAAATTTCTTTAAAAATTCCCCCGCGTCTTATATGCCATATATAGTTTTTTTCTTACCTTTGAATATAACAAAGTTTTTATAGACTAGTGTTCTTTTTTTCTATTATTTTTCGTTTAATTGTAATCGTGGCTTGTTTAACCAAACTCACTCCTTATAAATATAGCCTAAGCTGTATCACTTACTAATAATTTTACTAAATACAATTTTTTTCCTGATTTGCCCGACTGAAATCGGGTTTCATCTTATATGCCGTCAAATACGATAAGACAAGTTTTAATAAATTGCATTAAACGTATTTAATTTAAAAATCAAAAATCAGCTTTTAATTTTTCTAAAATATTAACAAAACTAATCATCAAAAATTTAGAAAGTAGCAACTATTGTTTTATTTCAAGTAATCAAAATTTCAAGGAATATGATAGTCCACGTTTTAATGGTGTGTGTGTGTGTGTGTGTGTGTGTGTGTGTGTGTGTGTGTGTGTGTGTGTGTGTGTGTGTGTGTGTGTGTTCATAAGATTTTTGCGCAAATTTCCAAAAGAATTTTTTACGCAAATGAAAACGAAAGGAATGATTATCGCGATGTTTAAAAGTATCAATGAGATAGATAGATAGATAGATAGATAGATAGATAGATAGATAGATAGATTAAAAACAGATTTTAA
>CAUZXS010000020.1:172500-180000 GCA_963585895.1 Sepioteuthis lessoniana | reverse complement strand
ACCAGTAAGAAAGAAAAGAAAAGATAAAAGCTTTATTTAAATTATCCTGTTTATTTTTTACAAAAAGTGTCTTTTATATGCTAATCAAAATTATTAAGGCATTGTTTACAAAACCAAACTTAAATGCAATTAAAAAAACTCAATGTGAATAATGTATGTAATATGACATAGATATATTAATTATATACTTAGATTTGGATAAAGCTTTGATTGGTATTCGAGACGTTCAATGAGAAGCAGCTGTGTATATATACTGGGTATTTCTCAAACATACTCTCCATAATTCAAACATACTTTTCAATACATGAATTTTAAATCACATAAAATGGGAGAGACCTTTTTTTTTTAAATTTTAATGAAACATAAAAAAAGGTATGCTTGATTTTAAAGTAATTTTCTGTTTTTTAATATGTCGGTCATTTCAACCTCGTTTTATTTATTTATTTATTTATTTATTTATTTACTTTGCATAGTGGGGGAAGTTTTTTCCAAACCCCCTCCTCTGCCAAAAAGTCCGATCATAGTATTTTTTAACACAGAAAAGAAACTAGTGAGTAACCAATAATCAACTACGAAGGTGCTGCGAGCGACTATGCAAAAAAAGAAAGAAAGAAAAAGAAAAGCAAAGAAAAGAAATTTCAAAAGAGAAAAAAAATCCCACAAGGATTCGTTTAGATATTTCTTAATCTATCTACTCCACTCAAGCAGAAAAAAAACAAAGAAATGTAGGCACCCACAATAATCATTTTAACACACATACACATACACATACTTCGAATATATATATATATATATATATATATATATATATATATATATATATATATATATATATATATATATCTTCAATGTATTTTTCTTAGTTCTGTTCTTTTAAAAGATGATTATTTTGCCTAAAATTGGAAGGAAATATAAAGTGAAGGATGTGGGTGGCCCTAAGCACTTGATTAAAATATGGACAAGAAGCACTGGCCAGAAAAAGTAAAAAAAATAAACGTAGTTTTTTTGTTTTGTTTGTTTTTTTTGCTTTATTTTGTTTTGTTTTTATTTTAATTGAACGGATTACGTCAATAATTGGCTAGCTGTAAAGAAATATATTTCGAATGTTTATTCTACGTTAAGTTTCTGGTTTACGAATATCTGTAAGATAGGCAAGTGCGTATTGTTGGAGGGTGGAATAGGGGTGAAAAAAAATTGAGGGTACAGATGTCTTATTCTACGAAAGTAAGAGAAAAAATTATTTATTTCGAATTTTCTTAGCTAGGGTTGTTAGGTTTTTTTCCCTTTCTTAATTTCGTTTGATTTCAGTAAGAATATTTGCTATTGATTATTGAGGAAATGAAAACAAAAATAAATAATCAAATAAAATTAAACAAAAACAAAAAAAAAATGGAAATTCATCAGTTATTTACTTTTTATCAAACGAAGTATTTCCTCAAAAGAAAAAAGAAAAAGTTTGTGATAATTTTTAAAAAAAATTATTTTTGTAGTTAATAAGAATACTGTTTTAATTTTGTTAGTCGTCACGTAATGCCGCCTTGAAGTAAAAGAGTTTGAACTCACTTCGCACTATTGAGCTCACTTTCGGACTAACTCACTTGGGAATGTTATGAACCTCCTAGGCCTTAAATGACCCACAAAAGTTGATATGCAATTAAACAAAGAAACCAAAACCTGCAGTCATGTGTGTGTGTGTGTGTGTGTGTTTGTGTGTGTTTGTTAAAATGTGCAAATTTAAACACGTTATGTGTGTAAATGATAATGATCATTAGTGCCCGTGGTGTAATGGTTATCGTCGTAGGAAATGGACACGGCGACTCGAGTTCAAATTCTGGACGCGACTGATTGCATTTCACATAGCACTAATACCCTTGGGAAAGGTATGAATCCAATTATTCCCCCTCCAGCTATGGGTAAAATAGTAGGGCAGACTAGGTTCTTCAGCCTTGGTGAGGCAACTAGTCTAGGAGAAGGAAAACTCTGAATTCAAACCTGTTAAACTCCGCTAAAAAATTGACCTTGTGTCATATCCTGCCTGAGCGGTGCGGAGGGGTTGGGTAAATATGATAATGATCATTTAATATGATAACATGTTGATTTTTTTCTTCTTTTTTTTTTACAAGATTTCCCAGGAATTAACTCGTAGAACGGGGTTTCAGAAAAAAAAAAAAACATCCTCAAATGAAAATAACTCTGAGACTAAATCTTTTATTTTTATTTTTATTATTTTTTTTTACTGAGAAGGTTTGTGTACAGATAGATAGATAGATAGATAGATAGATAGATAGATAGATAGATAGATAGATAGATAGATAGATACATACATACATACATACATACATACATACATAGACATGTATTTCCTTTCCTGTCATAAGAGGTGGAAGTAGTTGTTGGAACAAGGAATGGATTTATGTTGGACTGAATTTTTCTTGGGTTGAAACGAATATAGACAAAATTATATAATATATCATTAGAATAAAGAAAGTTTTTTTTCTTTTATTTAAAAAAAAAATTTTTTTTCATTATAAGTGACCAAGCCAAAAAAAAAAAGAAGAAAAGTAAACAATCAAGTTGCTCTGTATAAAAATGTTTACAGTTTGAGCTCTGTGGAACGGAGCAGAATTATACATACATACATACATACATATATATATATATATATATATATATATATATATATATATATATATATATATATATATTAGTCCATTTACTGTTGGTCGAAATTTGAAGACCTTATTTTAGACAAAAAAGATCAAATTCCATTAAACACACCAATCCCTGCGAGATCCCCGAAGTTAAGCGGTGGTGAATTTGCTCAGTATTTGAATGGGTGACTACTTTAGGAACAGCAGGTACCATAAACAATTTGAAGATTACGTGAACGTCTAAGTAAAGCTTCCTATATTCCAAAATATTGGTACCATGTTGTGCAGGAGTAAGAATTTTGTAAAGTCGAAATTTAAATATAATTTGGAAGAACTAGAAATTTAGCTTCTTTTTCTTTTTTTCATTTATTTTTTTAGTTAATGATTTCGTTGCAGGAGTCGACTTAGACTCGAGATCGACTTGTAGGTATGAGATGAGACACAACTGACGTGAAGAAATGCTCAAGGAGACCTCAGGAGCTGAACTCCTTAAAAAAATGTTTTGTTTTGTTTTTTGTTTTTTTGTTTTTTTGGTGGGGGAGGCACACACGATTCAGGTGTTAACTTTCTTTGCGCCTTAGCTGGGAGTGACTAATAAAAAATCTGAGAATCATATATTGCAAATTTTACACAACCATAAAGGTACCGTTGTGCTAATTTTACTCTCGAAACGGGCTGGATATGTCGGCTTTGAAAATCAGCATTGGAAAAAATGCTTTTTTTTTTTTTTACTGTCGGTTACATTATTGTATATTGAGTGTTCCATTGGTACCATAGGCCACTACATTCAAGCATAGGAAAAAACATGATTTGGAATGCTGTTTTTCAAGGTATTAAATGAATAGCAAGCCCTTCCTACTTGAAAAATGAACACATCACAATCTTCCAAACATCGACTTTCTCCAGATAGATAGATTGAAGGGGAGAGAGCGAATAGGAATCTACTGACAGACATGAATAGAATGGATCAAGATAGATAGATAGATAGATAGATAGATAGATAGATAGATAGATAGATAGATAGAATTTTTATCATTAATAAAACCTCCACCTACTCATTTTTTTAAATTTTCTGTTAGTAGGAACCCTATTTACGTACTTATCTTTTACATACATAATATTCCGTTTTATACGATTTTTATATGATTTTTTAATCGATATAGTTATTATATTTGCGCAACATCTAATACATTGAATCAGAGATAGTCTTAAAGCCTTAAATGAAGAAAATCTTTCTTTAGATAGATAGATAGATAGATATGGACAAAAAAAACGATCTGCTTTTGTTGATTGAAGAATCAAGAATGCAATTAAAAATAGGATTTAAAAAAAATGTCTTCATTGTGCAATTGTGTGACAGATGTCAAATATTGTTTTCTTGTTTGTTTGTTTTTTTTTAATTTTATTTTCTATTTTATTCTTTTCTTTTTTTCTGTTATTTATTTAACTTAAAGAAATAGAATTAGATTTCCGCACGCATTTCGTACTTAGACACAGGGTACATCGTGTGTGTGTGTGTGTGTGTGTGTGTGTGTGTGTGTTATCGATTTGTTTAAGGGGTAAAAGCTACCCAACGAGAAAATTCGGGGTATATCCGTAATTTCGTGTTTTTTTTTTTTTGTTTGTTTTTTGTTTTTTCATATTGTCACAGTAGTAATTAAATAATCTGTGCGTGTTACCACGTTAGTGGTTTGTGGGGGTGGACTGGAACAGTCTATAGGGAGCTAGAAGAGATAAGCGACGACTAAAAGAAGAAATCTTTTTCTTTTTTCTTTTCTTTCCTTTCAGTTGGATAGAAAATGAAAAGTCCAACTTGTCTTTTTTTTGCGCAATGAAAAGCCACTGCATTTTATATGAATTCTCACACTGAATTAACGATAAAATGCCAAGCTTCGAAAATATATCTTTCAAAAAAGATCTTTGTAAAAAGAAGAAAAAAAAGAAGAGAAATCTGTCTCATAAGAATTGGTTCATTTAATGTACGAAATTTACATCCAAATGTACCAACTATTATGGAACTGGAGTAGTAATTTTGATAAATGGTTTTCATGAGAAGAAAATGGACGATTTTTATCGGTAGATAAAATGTATGCATGCAAAACAATAAAACAGATTTTGGTGAGTGTGTGTGTGTGTGTGTGTGTGTGTGTGTGTGTGTGTGTGTGTGTGTGTGTGTGTGTGTGTGTGTGTGTGTGTGTGTGTGTGTGATACGCAGGAAATTTCCTCTAGAATATGTACTATGCAATGTCCATTGTGTATACACATAGTAAACAATTTTTCCCCCAAAAGTGTCCTTTTTTGTCTCCTTGAAAGAATAATAGATAAATACATGAGCAATTTTTTTCTTAAAGAAGGATACAATATACATATCTTCTTTGGGTGTGTATATATGAGAATAAACATTATGCATGTGTGTGAATGATCATAAGTTCTGTGTGAACTATGTCAATTCGTTTCTCTTTTCTTTTACGCATTTTTAGAGTTAAAATATGTACGGACAAAAATGTGTAGTTAGAAATGTAAAAAAAACTAAGATTTCTTACCACCATCAAAAACTGAGTATTTTAGCTATTATGTTACAAATTAATATAATAATAATTTGAATCTTTCTTCTTTTTTTTTTTTTTCCTGTTGGGTGCATGTCTTCGAAAAGGTTGTTAATACCTGGGTGGGTGCTTTCAAAAAATCCTGTGTCTTATCCTGTCGTTCACATACTCCGAAAAAAAGTAGGTATGTTCGTACGTAGGTAGATAATAACGTTTACCACTCAGACTTTTTCACTGTTAGACTGATCGTACTGGGTACAGAAGATAAAATGATTTGCCTACAGACTAAAGACTTTGCGATCGAACAAGATTCGACCCCGGGCCAGTGGCTGGCTTTACACACACACACACACACACACACACACACACACACACACACACACACACATCTATGATACTGAAAACATGAGGTTAGGATAAGATTTTCCACTGTTTTAAAGATTCTTTTTTCTTACAAATAAATGAGTAAATTTATTCAAATTATGGAAAACACTTTTAAAATCTATATGGATCGAATTGCTCTTAAAACCCTTATTTTTTGTCTGCACCGAAATTATAACAGCAAAACATGATTTTATTTTTTTATTATTTTTGATTTGGTTTTCAGTGGGAGGTTGTTTCTTCATCTTAATCAACATAAAAACAATCCATTTTTCCAGTAGTTGTTATTATTATTATTATTATTACTACTATTATTATTATCATTATGAATGATGAAAAAATACGATTTTGTTTGTAGTAAGATATACCAGTGATCACGTAATATCTCTCTCTCTCTCTCTCTCTCTCTCTCTCTCTCTCTCTCTCTCTCTCTCTCTCTCTCTCTCCAAATGAATTTTGACAACGGGTCTCATCAGATCAGCACTTGAACACTCCGTTACTGCACGCTTAATTTAACGCCACAATTTTTTTATTCTTCTCTTCACCACGAAACCTGATACTGAGAAGTAACCATTTTTTTTTAGATCATTGGCATTCTTTTTCTTAATTATATTATCAACGTGATGTACCACGGATTTTACTAGTAAAATGTATACAATAATTCGGTGTGGGAATCCACAACGACTAGTCAAGACTCGAATTTGATGTACCAGTTTCCATGCCAACCACAAAGAGTCAATAAATCAGCGTTTTTACGCAACGAGCCACGACTCTAAGCGATTTTTTTTAATAAGTTAATCAATAGGTTTTGCTTCGTGGTTGAAAAAAAAGAGTACTTGTCAAACGTATTCTGATTAGACAAGGGACAACCAAGAAGGCTCTTACTACAAAACATTGAAATGTATAGCTGATAAGTTGTTTTTTTTATCAGCAATAGTAATTCTATCTCCACCCCTCACTCTCTCTGGAGTCCTTAATGAATTGGAGAAATATCACTTTTGCAAGTTGTTGTCATAAATTGTCTTGTAGAAAACAGTACAACAGTTGCTTGAATTGAGATTTTTATGACACATCATAGAATTGTATTTTATGCGCAAAAACCAAGCGTGACATCAAAGTTACTGGTTGAAGGTATTCCTTTTTTAAGTATAGTTAGATGTGGCACAAGTTCAGGAGTGTGAGACACCCAGTTAGAAACGAACTCACAAACAATGGTCTGCTTATCTAGCTTGCTAATCTTGACACCACGTGAGGTGCCTTACTAAAATGTAATTCAATTACCACTTCTATACTATTTCAATTTTTTTCCCTTTTTTTTCCTTTTTTTTTTTTTCCATATAACCGAATTTACATCTTGTTCTGAACTGTGAGTGACACTTGAAAAACGTAAGGTTTTACTCACACACACCCGAGGAGAAAAAATCTAAGTGCTTGAAAGTGTCGGAAAAATGTTGAAATTCGATTTTCATATTTAAACGTAAGAGAGTTACTATGGATATTCGAAGCCGAAGGAAGAAAGATAAGAGAGATAGACAAACATATGAGAGGGTGTGTGTGTGTGTGTGAGAGAGAGAGAGAGAGAGAGAGAGATAAAGGAGAAATGAAATAGAGAGAGAGAGAGCGAAATCGATCCAGTATCCGGCTACCGGGTTATATCCGGACTCTGGACTGTATTTTATGGAGTTAGTATTTGTTATTTATGCAATGACTGTATTACCGCGTGTGAGTATTGCCCACCTCCATGACTAAATATGACATCTGGTCATTTTTTAATCCGTTGGGGAATCCGTTTAATGTCTTTAACTAATTACCTGCGCGGTACTCGATCCAAGGTCGTATTTTATGGTGGATCAAAAGACCGTGGATACCTGAACATGTCCTTGCTTTTTGAGAAGGTCCACGAGACACCAGATGACTTTGGG